>VICI01000613.1:0-34069 GCA_019593645.1 Akabosia matsudoensis
TTTTTTTCGTCTAAACTCTAGATCTGTACATGTCAGTTGGTTCAGCTTTGGCTTGTTGCACACAAAAGTATCCGTGTTGACAGCGGAGTCTGTGAGAGTATGCAATTTACGAAGAAACTTTATGGTAATCAGCAAGGGAATTGAGATTTCCCATTCCTTTTCCCTTTACAAAACTACATTTCTAAACTGATATCTAACTCGTTTTATGCTTAACATTTTTGAAAGCTAATTCTGTACTGTTACGCTACATTTTTTTCCTCTTTTTTTTCTCCTGGTTCACTGGCTCCTACATATTTCCTTTTCATGTCAGAGTGACACCGCATTTTCTTGGGGTTGTGCTTTTTCGCGTTTTCGACTGACTGTGAACATGTGCACAAATTGATGATTGATTGAGGAAGCTCCACTTGGAAGTGATGTTTATATTGTCTGTTTACTGTATCTTGTGTGTAAACCATAATTGCAAGATATATTGAGCGCATACATTACGCGTACACCAGAGCTCTCTCCAAGAGTTTTCCTGTAAAAACAAACAAACAAATTATTTAATGCTTTTTAATGTTTTATCTTCGTCGTCTGCAAAAAGATGCTGAATAGACTCAAAATCACATCGTTTGGAAACAAGTCGGATGCGGGTTATTTATTATTCAAACTACGATGCACTCATCATCCTCCTAACCGTTGTTGGTTTATATATGTAGACGCGGTTTTTGGCCTACGCTCTAGTTGGATCTAACTATTTTTTTCCCTCCAAACTTATTTTTTTTTCATGTAGGTGTGCATTTACAAGTTTAGTTTTTTGTTCTGGCAAGGGAAACACGGAGCAGGATGATAATAGCAACATTAATAACAGCAAAATGACAAGAGTAACACATTCTTGGCTCTGTCCCGTATCACACTTTAATACTAACTCAATTCCAAGCATGCGGGGATCATTGAAAATCAAGAATGCACAAAGTAAACTTTAACATGCAACGATGGTGGTACTCGTGGTTTCTCACGAAGAACTTTAAATTTTTTTCTATTCGTCTCTTGTTTGTTTCGAAACGGAGGAAAAAATAAATTATCATGAAAACGGTTTGCAGATGTCTTGATGGAATTGGATTTTTAACATCTTTTAAAGATTCCACTCGTAATAACAACAAGCTAAGAAGACGCGAACAGGAAACTGTTTACAAAAAAATGGGATCTAGTGCCAAATTCTTGTTTTCTTTTACATGCTGACAATAAAAATCCATTTCTTCTTGTGGTTGACATCTACCAAACATAATAAAACAACACGTATGTTCAAAGCGAGAGAAGAGACATTTTTCTTCTTGCGAGCCTTTGAGAGAAATAAATTATTCTATAGAGAAACGTTATAGCTCAATCATCTCACCAACTTATCAGCTTCAATTAAAGCTACCATAAATTTTTTACAGCTTTCAGTTGTATTTACACTGAGGAAAAAAACAAGGATCGAGAATTATTTTCTTTTGGAATAAAACGTACATATAAAACTTACGCTGCAGATATCGGCAGTACCTCAATATAGATTTTCAAGTAATTTTACGATTGGCATGTTATCAAGAGAGCTCCTCTCACCCGTGACCTTAAAATTAAGGCAAGGATCAATGAATGTCAATGAGGATTTTTAATTTCTCACAATTACAAATGAAAACAAATCTCACCACAAATTGCACTTGATCTTTGTAATGTTTCAGCAGAGAAGAGCATTCTTCCTCGGTGAGTAGGCTGAAGTCAGCGACTTTGAAAGTTAACGCCTAGTAAATGTAAATAAAAGATAAGCTGTATTCTTCTTAACTCAAATATTATGGCTTTATCAACTTACTTGAGCTGGAATGATGGCCAAAAGAGGGTTTACTCTAGAGTTGCCCACTACGGAACAGACGAGATCCTCAAACTTTAGAATTCTACTTTCTCCACGCTCCATGAAGTACACTTTTATCTATTCCATTATTTTTACACTATTATTGAAATTTTCTATTACTAGCTTTTGTTAAGAATTATTTATTTCTGGGTCATACCCCTTCTGGGTTAGAATACTTTTCCACCTTAACACGATGAAATGTGACTGCTCCATTTTCTTCGAGTTGAGCAATGCAAACTTGGCAGTTTAGACACTTGATCTTCTCAATCAACTCCATCGTATCTTCGGATGTAACGCTTTCGGCAAGTCTATGCATTGTGATTCCATTGAGGATGCTGGTTATTGGTCGATACAAATACCTTTGTAAGCATAACCCAATAGTGCCATTTGAACACACGTGTGTCAGGAAACCTCGACAAACTACCCCTTCCTACAAGAACAAAAGAAGATTAATTGCATTAGGATACTTAAGTGCTTAAATTAATCGCCTATGCTCTTCGAGAAAATCGCATTCTCATACCACCGGCGTAACTGGTGTGAAATAACTTGCAAAAGCTTCCATGAACAAGTCTTTGAGGTTTAGCTGCATACTCAAATCCCAAGTTCCATCGCCTATGCACTTCGAGAAAATCGCATTCTCATACCACCGGCGTAACTGGTGTGAAATAACTTGCAAAAGCTTCCATGAACAAGTCTTTGAGGTTTAGCTGCATACTCAAATCCCAAGTTCCAGAAAAGGAGTCAAGGTCATCTTTCCCCAATGTCCGAATATCCGTAATCCAGATGGACTGACCAATCAGTTGCGACAATACTGTTTCCTTCACAGTGCTCATAACTTTGCGAAATTCCAGCTTGTTCGAAAAAAAGTCCTCAAAGACCCCTTTCGGACAGATCGACTCAAAGTTGGTTACTTGCAAGTTGCAAACCTGTAAAATCATAGATTTATAATGTTTAGCTAACAACAATTTTTTTGAGGATTGTTAGAGTAATGAAAATTAAGCCTCTTTATCTACTTACTTGTACAGGATGGTTTTGAAATCCTGGAAGGAGGCAATATGCTGTCGTTATCGTCCAGTAAGCCAAACTATCGATGTCAACGCAATACGCCACAAACTTCTCTCTATCCTTTTCTAATTTGAGTTTCAGGATTTTGACTCTGCGTATTCTAAACATTCCTGATGGATCGTTGACATGCCCAGCAACCACCTCTCCAACTGACAAACTGTGCCCAGGTTTCCGAAACTGCCACCCTTCCCTCTTGCAATAGAAGCCGGCCATTTTCTTCACCAATTGTTGATAGCGGATCTAGAACATTGACACATTCATGATGAAAAGTATATGCAAAAGTTTTGAAAACTTAAAACCTCAGTACCGAACTACGTTCATCTTGGAAAGCAACTTGAAAGTGGCATTTGTTGTGGTCAGTCCTCCTCAAGAGCCGGACCTCAGCGTGTTCAAGCTTTTTCAATCTCTCCGTAGGTTTAGGGATAGCATTTATATTAAGCGTAGGAAATTCAAGGATATCTAGGAAATTTGGCGTCTTCAGTGGGAGTTTGTTTTCCTACCCGGTCGCTTTCCCTTGGCGAGTTTAGAAATTCGTTTGTACACACACTTGAGGCACTGCTACTACTACCCACTACTGACGTACCCTCGAATCCGGATACAGATACATCATCATCAGTATCCTCCTCAGACGTAGTTTCTTCGTCAGAATCTACTGGATCTGCTGTCTGATACGAATCGGTGGACGATCCTGAAATGTCTGGAGAAGGCCTGCCATCGTCGATGTCACTCTCAGATGACTTTCTTAGGGTGCTGTTCGTATCCTATATCTGGATGCTTTATATTGTATGACACTTGAGGCCCGACGACCATTTGCACTTGTTCAACAGGAGAAAGGCTTCCATCTGCATCTGCGGTGGGTATGCGACCACGGCCGCGACCCCGCCCAATACTCCTCCAAAGATTCACTCCGTCGACATTTGCTGTCATGATTATGATTGATATTGAAAAACTTATTAGCAAACAAAAATATGTACCTACAGTAAACAGAAACACTCTATGTTGTCTGTTCGAGCTGTCAACTCAACACAAGTTCACTTCATCTGTTTAGATTGTCGTGAGAAGTTTTTGTTGCTGTCTACTTTTACGACTGACTGAACGCAAAATGCAAATTATGTTAATCTAGAGTTTTGCCGAATTTGCATAATTATGATAGGATACCGCCCACAGATATTTTCCAAATTGAAACGAAAGAAGAATTGAAAGATCATTTATGCATGTCTCTCATGACTGGTGGTCCTTGTTCTTTGCCTGTGACCTTGATCTCAAGTGACGAACTTATTCATGTAGTCACACGATTTCAAAATTTGCGATGATTTTAAAAGTGGGTGTGAGGAAGACTGTGTTTTAGTCACAAAACTAAAAGTTATCTTTTTTACTACTTGTTTCTCATCAAGGATAATAAAAAGCTTTCTAAACATAATGTCGATGATACAAATTTTTCTTGAAATCGACCCAACAAAAACAATTATTATTGATTAATATGATTTATTGAAAGGATCATAAGTTTTCTCGTTATCATTGAATAATTTTGGAATTAAGACCTTTAAAAAAGTAATAGCTTTTTACCACTACAACTAACTCAGAACCAAACGCAAAAAAAGATGAGTTATGTCTGTTTACATTTTGATTCACACAATTTATTGAAACAGTAGCCAATTCATTGAAAGCAATAAAATGTGCATAAAACTCATATTTCTTAACCTACACGAACATAATAATCATTCATTTCTGTCTACAGATTTTTTTTCACATCGATTTTCTTTAATTTCTTTCAAAAGAACCTAACTCAAAATTATATTTTTTAAGACAGATGTAAGAGTAATTAAAGTTAATGTTGTAACATGATTATTTTACTTTGATGGAGAAGTAAGAGGTTTTAAATTACGGAGCACGAAATCTTCAGGTGTAGTTTGCTCATAAGGCTCAGTTTTTTTTCTAGCAGTGATTTCGTTATCCACCAATATACTTGACGTCCGCTAGTTTGACTACTACGGTCCTTCTGTAGCTTTTGTTCATACCACGCCCTGAGCACGCATCTTGAATACTTGCAAACAAAAAATGTATATTTTCATATTAATTTTGATTTTTTTAAAAACCTAACATCAAAAGTCGATTCAACACTACAATTCCACTACATTTCTTCATTTTCCTACAAGTTTCAAATAATTCCTTTAACCTTTCTGAAAAAAAAAATCATACGACATTCATGATCCATTACATAATTTGATAAAAACTAACGCACGCATGTAATGATGACAGACTACCAACATAATATAATATGAAAATGCCAGATGAAACTTAAAACGAAACAAAAGTAAAGATGGTATTGGGAAAAGTTGGTATACATTACAATTAGAACATTGTATCAATATAGCTTGTTAGGCTGTTAACACTGAGAAAAAAATTGCTGATTTTGTTTTTCGAATCAAGTCGTGTTTCATCCATTAAATTATTTTTGGTTTTGTTTTCAAAATTGCAGTTTATGATGGCTTGATGGCCGGATCAGGTTGTTGGTTGTCGTTCTTGTTGCTGCAGTCACTTTTCTTATGCATCAGTAGTTTAAGGCTTTCCAAAAGCACGCTGAATTGGGCTTACACTGTTGTAGTATTTTGTTTTGATGAGGAAAATGAAATGTAGAACACCAGACTTCCACGTTGAAAGTTGTGGGTGCGGATGACTCTTCTTCACTGGTTATCTGGTAACGAAATGATTCATGTCTGATTCGATATCTTTCCCTGCCTTGAGTAGTTGTAATAACGATACTATTCTGGTTTATCAATCGTAGAAAAACGATTCGACACAAGCAAAAGCATCTTTGCTGCATCACCTCCGGAGGTAAGACGACCACCGAATCCGTTGAATCATTGAGTCGTTTTTAGAAAACTTCCCTAAATAGGTATCTTCAGATCGTTCGTCAGTTGGTGTTTCAGTTCAGCCATTTGATTTTGCCACAGATTTCCACTTCCGTCCGCGTCCGAGGTCAGGGTAAAGTTCAATGAAATCCACGTAAATCCCCACGTTACGGGCTATCTTAACGGGATCATAGGTTCTCGGGATTTTGGTGTTCACGAGACTTTCATGGCCTGTGAGGAAAAACACTCGGCACTTGTCCCGTACGTCACCCCAAATGACTTCGTTGGATCGTGGCTTCGCCTGGTTGTTCTTCAGAAGTGTGGTCATTAGATAGTTGCAATGCTCCATCATCTCGTAATATTCCCTGTAGAATAAGACATTACGTCATATGAAATAAGAGTATTTGGGCAAATAATATATGCTTGTAAACGAGGTGTTGTACTAACCATGCTTCTGTATCGATCGGATCCTTTGGATACGGAAAGTTTATCTTGACCTTCTGCTGGTCTTTGTGAAGGATGAATCCAGGGTGCTTTCGGTTAAATGCAGCATCCAGCCAGCGGAAAATAGACCGTGCGTTGTAACTGTCACTTTCTTTTGCATCTTTCAACACGTCCAAGGCCTTCCATACTGAATATGGAACAACGACAACGAATTTTCGGTTGGCAGCGACGCGTTTGACATCCCTGAAGTGTCGCAGCACAGCTTCCAAATCAACGACAGCATAGATTGGATCTTTGGATGGAGGGCCTCTTCTTCGTCGTATCCGCCGCCGTCGTCTGGAGTCATCCCTATTTCGACGACCAGAACCCATGTTCTTCAGCTTCATTTCCTTGTAGGCTCGAGAAAGCCTGTCAATGTCCTGAAATTGGGACAGAATTTATGACTGCAAAAGCTTTTCGTGTTTTGAAATGCACAAAGCCTAACATCCTTTCCAACTTACATCGTTCTTTCGAGAACCAAGTCGATCCTTCAAACGGTTGAGTTTAGACTCAAGTAAGTACGCCTTCAAGGTTTGTGGAGATGGGACAAAGAAACTGATCTCTTCGGAATTATACATCACTGAGAAGCTTTCTGTCGACACCATCCATGAACCGAAAGAAATCATTCGACCCAAACGAATAACAAACTATTTAGGAGGGTAAAATAAAATTACAAATCGTTTTATAAATTGTCCGTTTCATGAAAATGGCACTGTTCGCTTACAGCCTCTTCTGAGGAGACGTTCTTCAAACGCAAATCCTTCACAAAATCCTGCAACTGTGGGATTCCCAACATAGAACGGTCTTCTTCAAGCTCCCACTTGAACACGTCTTTCTCTGTAACACTACCATGACAAAGCGCCTTCCAATCTGTCTGAATTTCCTTTGAGCTTCCCCCGGTTAAGATGGACGACCAGTTTTGTGACAAAAGTAAGTTTAAAATCGAGCAGAATTTCTCTAAAAACGTTTTTTCTGCGTTCGCAGCCAATGCATCCTTGATTACAGAGGACGCTTGAATCCATCGAAGGAATGGAGAAAGGGCAGCTAAAGTTGTTTCAATTTTCTCTTGTATAGAGAGCAAATCTTGAACTTCAACAAAAAACTTCTGTTTGACATTGTCCACAAGTCCGAGTGGATTAGTAGTTCGGTTATTTTCATTGTCTATTTTCCTCCCTCCGCTTCGTCGTTTTCCACCGCTAGTCTCTGAATTACCGTTACTAGAGGAGCTATCGAACGCTTTATTGCCTGAATCCATCTTGAAACTGAACTCGCTCCCATCTCGATGAGAAGCTTTATCATCATCCAATCCACTCTCCTCAAAGCCATTCTCATCGTCGTCCTCGCTCCAGTTCACGTCAGAATCCCCTGAATTTTCGACCTCGTCGTCAGAGCCATCATCATCTGGGGTTTCATAGTCAGACATGTCGGACTCACTATTGGAATCTCTACGATCCCGGCGAACTTTTCGTCGGCGCTTCGGAACAATGAAACCATTTTGTTCAGCTACTTCGTTTTCGGAAGACTCCTTTGCGTCTTCATCTTTCTCATTTTTTCTGCTTGAAATATCGCTCGCATGGTCGAGATCGGACTGTGCAGGTGATGGAGAACGTGCTGCGACAATCTCATCGGCTGGTTTTACTTTAGCAAACTGATCCAACATCACTGACAAACGATTTACTAGTTGACAAAAGACCGAGATGGAAAATGCCACAGCAGCAGACGTGTGAACAGAATCTGTTTAGAACCAAACCGTGTGAGTAAGCACTTAAACTTTAGGTGGAAAAATATTTGGTTGACAACATACTTATAGCCTGAAGGCGCCACACGGTCATCACGCAAATTGTTGACATTTGAAACAGAAACTTTTGATCCATCTCAGGATCGTTGGTAAGCAAACGTTCATTGAAGTTGGTCAGAGCCTCTTGACAATGCTAAAAACATAAATGAGAAATCATGAAAGATTCCAATATTAGAAGCTAACTTTTCTATTGAGAAAACGTACCCTCTCGTAGTTTTGAAGATGCGTATTTTCGTACAAGAAATAGTACATCAACGACAACACATTGTTGACCAGGGTTTCTAAAGGCTTTGGTTCGACAGAAGCAGGTAGTCGCGCGTACTGAACAATTTTCCGATCCAAGTACTGTCGTAAGTTCGAGTGAGCCCCTTCGTATGCTTTCACGGATTGCAGGCTAAAAATAGAATTGATTAGAATCGTGGTTTGGAACAAGATATTAATCTAAGCATTTACCTGTACAGCAAGTAATAGGCAGATTGAAGGCTGCCACTCAAATCGCAGTTTAGATTGCCAAGCTGATTAAAAGCAAGTCCAGACTCTGGGAGGAGCAAGTAGGCCTTTGAGTACTGAGCCTGAGCAGCACTGGAAAAGAAATATGCTTCCAAAACGATGTCCTGCCCTTCTGCTTTCGCATACATCTCTTTGAGATAACGGTAAAGGTCCCCCATGTTAACGACACATAGATGGACCAAATGTGTTATCCAAGTTTTCTCACGATCTCCTATACGGCATGAATAACAACATTTTATAATACTGTGTATGTGGCATGAGACTAAGACTGAATATGTGACAAAATACGTACCGTGAGTGACCGCATCCTCAGATGATGCCGTTGGAAAACTCTCCAGTATTTCGCTGACAGGATCTGCACGCATGCAGACAGGATCCTTCATGGAATCACATAAGCCTCTTAGTTTCATGATGTACGATTGAAGAATGCCCACTCCTCCAATCAAATGGGCCCGTACCAAATCAAGTTGCGAGGGAGTCCATGGTCGATCCTGTATATACAGAGAATTGTACGTAAGTCACACAGCTTGAAGTTTTTGCTCTACTAGTTTATAAAATAGCCAGTATTATTTGTTTCTTATTCCTGCTCACCCTCTGAATCCTTCGAGCTCGACTAACTGCATCGTACAACGCAAATCGCCATAACTTTTCCCTTGCAACAGCGCCGTAGCTCTTTGGTGACAAGTTGAAAAGTTTTTCGCATGAGTCTTTAATAGTTTGACGTTTTGCTTGCAAGTCTAGAGCAAACAAGTCCTCGACTTCTAAACAGCGTGAGGAGAGGCTATCGATTTGGACGCCAACCTCTTGAATCGTCCTGGAATCAAAAAAGATAAACTCTCATTAGTAAAAAAAGTGTATTTGTACTCACACTGGTCAATAGTCTTACCCGTATAGACTCTTGGCAGAAGACACAACCGACCGTGGTTTGTCTTCATCAGCATTCCCATCCCCCATTCTTCCAAATTGAAGAGTTCCACCTCTTAACAATCATCCAGTTTCGCAAAATTCCAGAAAGCAACAGAAATGCAAATCCATTCCTCTCACACCTATTCGAGAAAACAAAAATTATCACAATCTGTGTTTCGAAAGTCTCATAAAAGGCATTATGGGCCGCGTAAACTACAAAATTCGACCAAGGAAACGGAAACACCCCACACAAATACAACAAAAAACGGGGTTCAGTGTTCAGTCAATCTCTTAGACTCAAGGTACCTACTCTCAAATTCACCACATCAGTTCCATCCTCAATTCAGCTTTGATCCTTATGGTCAGCACCTTTTCCCCCAGATAGCGAGCAATTTAGATTATTTAGATCGAGAGTACACAGATTTTCCAAGATCCGAATCAAACTCACACCTTTCCAAAAATCTGAACACTTTCTAACAATCGTCCACCGTAAATTCCAGAGTTATTATTCTTGTTGCCTAGCTAACTAGCAACATATTTCACCGAAACTACGCAACCCACCCAGAAAAAAACCACTTATCATTACCAACAGGAAATCACGTTCAATACTTCCATAATATCCCGAACAATCAAGGTTTTTCAACGTCAATTGTTTTAAAAAAACTACTTACCTCTTCACCCAAGCTCGAGCCTTATCATCAAGTCGACTTCCAAAAAATTAATCACTTTTTAAATCTTCTTTCCAATACTTCTCTGGTTGTTTTTTAAAACTCGTTAAACTACGTTCTCTCAATGTCCATCAAGGATAAATACATCTCTGAGTAAATCACTAAAAAACCTGCCTGTTGTAATAATATGGTCATCATTCCAATGTTCCAATCCTCATCACTAAAAGAGCAATAGCGATAGTCAGCCGTGTGATCAGCAGCAACAAAACTGAACAACACGTACGCGTAAGTACATGCAAGTTGGTAATACAAAGTAAACGAAAATCCTTTGCGTCTTTTACATGCACGAGGTATACAACTTTTTTTTTAAACACTCACCTCATGCTTAACAAACGACCAATAAACGTATGTAATTCCTGATAAAGTTAAAGTTAAATTTGAAAAGAAATGATCGCACACACTTGATGATGTAAAGATGTTTGTCGGTCTGACTTTTATACAGAAATATTATAAAATGCAACGAAAAGAATTAGAAGACTTGAGCCATTTTACACCTGCATTTCTTATGCACTTCTATTCCTATCATTTAGGATTTAGGTAATTGGGTACATTCATACAATGGGAATGGATGGATCATAAAATATGGGTTGTTTAACTGTGTCATTGCTTCCATTGCGCTAAAATCAACCTCTCCAAAACACAAAGAAGTTGTTTACCATTACTCACAACAACATGATGCTGACTTATTTCTAGGAATTTCCTTTTTGCTTCATTGGTCCAAGATCAGTTTTGTTGATGAGCTGCCGCGTAGTTTGAAGGTTGAAGGATATCATGTGGATTGTGTGGATACTCTGACTTTTGCATCGTAACACTGCTTAAGTTTCATTTTATATGCAATAGGAATCACTTACGAAAAAATTTGTTTTGAACACTATGAAATTCTTTTGAATACGTCGACAAAATTATCCGTTTAATTGCAAAATCGGGGCGAAGAAAGAAAGCTCTAAAAATTATGGTTGCTTTGATTCATTGAATAGAAAGGTAAGATTTGTTGACAAACGTTTAAAGTCGCATAATTCGTTGTCTTTAATTGGCCTTAATGTTTTTTCTCTTAATTTAGTTACCACCACACATTCAGTATGGTTTTTAGGTTCATCCTGAGGTACCTTGCAAACAATGAACAACTGATAAACAAACTCGCTGAGTCGTATCCAGTGAAAAGGGCTGCACAACTTAGCGTTTACCTCTTTCAAAGATCAAAAGCGATTATGGAGGATACCCAAGCGAAGGATAAAGCGTTAAAGCTGAAAGATAAGTTGTCGGACGAATTAAAAAAGGAATGGGAAAAGGCGAGAGGTGGAAAGTGATGGTCACAACAGACGTCAAAATCGTTTCTAGTCCTAACCATGTGTTTCATGCGATTTTGAAAAAAAAACTGTAGATGATTTGTTTTAGCAGGATTATTTGACACGAATGCGTAAAATTAAAACCAGTTTTAGCCAAATTTACGGGCTTAATCAAACCATAAGTTTTATAATTTTTTTTATTGTCAACATTTAATAGTCTACATTGATGGATTTTGGCCTGCGTCTGTATTCAGCGTCCATATCCTACTGGACCGCTTGCTGATGGTGGTTTTTGAGGAACACCGAATCCAGATTGTACCACTGGTGGTGCACTGTACGAATCTCCTCCTTGGGTCTGGAATCCTCCTGGCCCTCCTGGACCACCGAATCCGCCTTGTGTTGGTCCATAATTTTGTACAACGGGTGCTGGAGAACCATAACCAGGTCCACCAGTCTGTGGCTTGAAAGCAGACTGACCCCCGCCATAGCCTCCAATCGGTTTTGAAACTGGCCCTGGTCCAGTGGCATATCCTCCACCGAACTGGTTTTGCGTATTACCATAGCCGGCACCTCCTCCAAGTTGATGTGGGTTTCTCAATGGAGCTCCTCCTCCGTAGCCAGCAGACACAGGCTTGTTAAATCCTTGGTTTCCATAACCTCCTTGTCCACCCCCGAAACTCACTGGACCTCCACCCTGTCCATATGCACTACCTCCAGAACCGTAATTCGATCCATAACCTTGAGGTGCTGGTGGAGAAATGGCAACAACCGGACGAGAAGCCCCGCCTGCCGAGCCATATCCTTGTCGAACAAAACGTGCTCCTAAAAATAATCAAAACATTTTTGTCAAAATCTGAGCTCTATTCCCTCTGAGGTTATCTTCCAAAATCTTACTCGCAAATGGAACAATATCTTGCGTAAACATTTCCTCGTCTAGCGTCCCATATCCAGCTCTCGCAGATGCGATAACAGCAACGAACACTAATAAACCCCCCTTCATGATTTTATGTCTTTTTAAGTTTTGAAAGTCTAAATTTTCTCGTTCCAAACGAAACTCTTGCCAGCAACTGTGAAGAAATAGGATTTTTCCATAACTTTTTATACACTGCTCTCCCAGTGGCTGGTTTTTACTCGCAATTTCAAAATCTGCAAGGAAAAACAATCATAGTGCAGCTTACAACATATAATTTTCTTTTTGTACATGATGAGCAGTTGTTTAGTAAAGAATATTATGGACTTAACACGTCACACGTCATCTTACTTTTGATTTGCCAACAATACAAGATACAAGGGATTCAGAGAAAAGCAATCAAGAACAATCGGTTGATCGGTTCAATCCAACGCTACTATGACGTATACTACTCGGAAAATCTTTAAGAATCATGGACACATGATTTCTAAAATAGAGTACCCGAAAATAATCATTTCAATGGATTTTTCTTTAGAAGCCTTGATTTCTTATTGTGCATTGTGACAATACCCTCAGGCATACGTTTTGAAATATGACCGAGTCATGTTTAAATGCGAGCAAAAAAAGGAACAAGAAGCCCATAATCAGAAGCGTCAGTGCAGGTCCAGCAATAAAAACAATTTTCATCTAGCCATGAGCACGATTTCATCATAGATACGTGTGGATATTATATCTCTGTGCAAATCCGCTTCATTGATCTCTCCAGTAAATTACACAAAAGTGAAGTCATTCTTTTGAGAATCATTTTCTCGCATGATTGTTGCGTAACAAACGAGTTTTAAGATACAAGAATAAAGAATAAATGATTTTTTTATCATTAAATGCATCAGTTTGAGAAATAAAAATCTTTTTACAGCTTTGTCCGATGCACAAAATTTTGCAATTGCCCTCCGGTCCGTAATGTAGATTTATGCTAAAAGCTTAATTTTTGTTGTTTCTATTGACAAGGATTTAGGTGGTCAGGACCAATATTGTTGGCTAAGAATAAAATATTTTTGCTTTACTCTAGTAATGGGAGGATAATGTTTTCTTGCCTTTTTTTTTCATTCACTTCAATCGCTAAACTGGGATCATTCGTAATGAAAGGAACGAAGTTTTCTTTCAAGAAACTGTTTGGGATCCCCAGCAGGAGTAATACTCGAAGTAAGCCTGAAAAGAAAGATGACTCGCATCCGAACACGGTGGAGCGGCTACGTGACATGGAGCAACTGCTTCAAAGAAAGCAAGAATTTCTCGAGGAGAAAATAAATGCTCAGCTTCAGGAAGCTCGAAAACATGGAACCAAGAACAAACGAGGTTGTTGACACAAAAATCATGCCCACAATGCCAAATGAGCGCATACTAAAATATCAATTTGAAATGATTTTCTGAACTGAACTCTTTTGTAGCGGCTCTTAACGCGTTACGGCGCAAAAAGAGGCTTGAAATTGAGTTGACAAAACTGGATGGGACCTTAACTACGATTGAAATGCAACGAGAAACTCTTGAGGCAGCCAAAAATAATGTTCAGATTCTTGGGGCAATGAAAGACGCTGCTAACGTCTTGAAGAATGCTCAAAAACACATGTAATGTAGTATACAATTATTAGATTTCATTGCAATCGCTACTTCAATCATTCGTAACCATGTTCTTTCACAGACCGGTTGACAAGGTCTTGGACATCATGGATGAGGTTAATGAGCAGCATGAAATTTCAAAGGAAATTGCAGATGCTTTAACGAATCCTCTAGGAAGAATGGATCAATCGTTAGACGAGGATGAACTTGAGAAAGAGCTTGAAGAGTTGGAACAAGAAGATCTAAATAAAGCGTTGTTGGATGTTGGAGGAGTAGACGCTCGTCATGAATCATCAGTAGATAACGATGATGATGGTCATGATGACACTACTAATCTTGGTTTGAGTACATCTCTTAAGAACAAGCATAGAGGTATGGCAAGGGGCAGGCTCCTTGGAAATTGTACTTGAGGAAAGGTCACAAATGTTAACGGATTCGCTAATTCTTGATTACAGGGCCGGACAAACAAGTCCCTGAAAGAGACATGGACGATAGAGAGCTTAAAGATCTACAAGAATTAGCTGAATGGTCAATTTAATGAATATCAGCACCTTTAAATGACGATTTTTAAAACTTTCAAACAATTTGACATGTAAATGGAGTGTAGAGATATAGCTGATGAATATATATAAAAGATGAATTGCAAATGAATGCGGTTATTGTATTGAGTAAAATTTTGGCATCGATCTTTCAAGAATAGCTTTATTTTTTGTTCAACAAATATAAACTGTTTTTTTGTCATGTTAAAAAAATAAGTTAGTGTCAGGACTCTAAGAACGGGCCAAAGTGACACCGTAGTTAGTAAATACAGAAGGAATATAAATACTTATCACGCATCTTCATTTGAGGTTATTATCGAGTAGAATATGGCGCAATGTAGGCTGTTGAACCCACACGATTATGGTAACGAGTAAATGAATGGCAGCTTGCACATGACCACAAGGCTATTTGCTCAACGAATTCAAGTTTTAACGAGAATACCCTCCACTTCCGCCACCACCACCGCGGGTTGGAACAGGTCCAGGTGCACCGTAGCCGCTGGATGGCTGTCCACCGCCACTGCCACCACGTCCGCCTCCAGACGACTGTCCTTGTTCAGTAAAACTTCCTACGAGGCGCGCTTTTTCAGGCTGACCAAGCTCGACATTTCCCCCTTGGCTTCCACCACCACCGCCCCTGGAGGGCTGTGAGTATCCACCTGAGCTTCCACCTCCTGGAGCTGGAGCTCCGTAGCCAGAGCTTGGTTGAGGGGCACTTCCTCCTTGCGGGTATCCTCCAGAGCTACCTCCTCGGGATGGAGCTCCGTAGCCTGAGCTTGGTTGAGGGGCACCTCCTCCTTGACTGTATCCAGATGACCCTCCAGAAAAGCCTCCAGCTCCGCCGGATCCAGAGCTTCCACCTTGTTGTGCCAAAATTTGTGCAACACGTTGCAAAAGAGCTTGGTCAACAATCATGGCACCTGCATGCATAATAGTTCATGAGAACGAAGGGATTATAGTTACATCCAAAACATTTCCTACGTTGTACACTATCATTAAACGTTTCTAGCATGGATTACCTTCATTTGAATCTCCTTCATCACCTCCACCAAAACCTCCGCCAAACCCCCCTGAGCTGAATCCTCCACCTCCTCCCCCTTGAGAATAACCTCCGCTGCTTCCGCCTTGTGAGAAGCCTCCACCTCCCCCACCACCCCCAGAATAGCCTCCGCTAGACCCTCCGCCACCTGTGTGGAGTTTGCAAGACGACATGGTCTACATACTGTTAAATAAATTACTTAAAAACTTTCAAAAACCGCATACGTGATGGTGATCCATACTGGGATGATGGAACTGGAGGCTCAGCACTTGCTAGTGCAAGCGCCAGCGCAAGAACAACCTAAAACAACACGAAATTCACATTGTCACACAGGCCAAGGTGACTGTCTTGTACAAAATGTTTTCAACTTACAAATGGCTTCATTACGCAAAGTTTCCCAAATACGACTATCCAGTAGAGTTATTTTTTTTGGGAATTTCTATGTTCTTGTGATCACTTTTGTTCCGAATGAATGTTGGAACTGAACTGACTTTAAGACCGCTCTAAGGGCCACCTTTTATACAAAATCATGTTGGTAGGCTCATTCACTAATCCTAACTAAAGATGCATAGAACTTTTTTAGCGTCCGTCTTATCATGAGCGTTGACACAAATTATGAATTAATGAACAATGGTCGAGTATCATTGAGGGAATACATTTGCAATATTAGGGAGGGAGGTTTTAGCGTATGACGTATTATGGCTACCTCCATTTTAAAAGTTAACCTTACCTTTAAAGAAGAGAAAATGCCGTCTTTTCGAATTTTCAACATAAGCGGACAATTCAAAGTTGTGTGTGAATACCTGTGCCTATCTGTCATCATACAACGGTGGCTGCAACAAAGACAACTTTTGTCACAGCGTATAAGAAACAGCATTTGAATGAGCTTTTCATGATTCTCTCGCAAATATGATAAATACATTGTCGTCTTCACTCCAAGCTAAAAGGATGCATTACCAAAAACAGTTTGAGGTTCGTGGGGGAGGCCACCCTTATATTTGCTTATAACAGTTTCAAGTGTCTTCTTTCGAGCGACAATGTTTACCGTATATTCCAAGCACTTCCATTTGAACAAACACTGCATCGTCACCGCATACAATTCAAATATAAAAATATACTTTTATAGGTATAGCAGTAAAAGTGCTTTATAGCTCTTGCGACAAAGACAACAATCAGTTTCCTTGATTGACAATATTTCAGATGCACTTGACATTTCATTCATTACAATTTGCAATTCGTGTCTAGGGGAGTTTTAATAATAGTTTCTTCAGTTTTATTTTTTTATTTTTCTTGATTGTGAGGCGATTGCCTTGAATGTAAAATTTTTAATATGCAACGATCAAAAAGTAATTCTGAAATGACGCTTGCGCGTAGAATCTTTTTTTGTTCTTCAAATTATATAAGTTAGACAATAATATATTCGGTGCTCATAGAGCGGATGTGTCCGAGATGTCATGTTTTATGCGTTAAATTTCAATACAATTTGCGTAATTTTTTAGATGAATTCGTTGAAGAAACAAAAATACTCAAAGGTAAGCAATATTTTTAGAGTGCGTGCATACCGAAATCTGTTAATTGTGATATTGCATGTTGTCATTTGCTGAGGTCCGGCCAAAGTCAGCAAAACAAAATCTAATTGGCTTATAATTCAAAAAATAGAAATAAATGAAAATGTGTAGTCAACAAAGTTTATGCAATGGCATGATGAAAATAAAATATTGCTAATCTTCGATTAGTTTAACATTGAGGATAAATGCAGTGCAGAGTAGGAAAGAAGCAATCCATTGTACATGTTGTTTATGCGTAAACTTGTGTTGGCAAAACTTAGTTAAAGTTGGGATTATGTGCTACTAATTAAGGACCAAATACGTAATTTGTACAAGAGTGAAAAAAGAGTTACTACTGGGAGTGGGTGAGAAACGATTTTTTTGGGAGTTGTGAGAAAAGGTTAGCCTGAGCTGACTGAGTGAGTGGCTATAAATAATATTTTGCTATTGCTCAAGAAGGTTAACATGTAATTTTCTTTGAGCCATTCGTAGACAAGAGAAAATGCGAAAGATGTGTTTCAAAATAGTCTTTAAAGTTGCTCACTCAAGGTATGTGTTTATTAGGGCTAATGAGAATGTGCACGAGGAATATCAGTATTGGAGGGTTGAAAAGTAAATAAAAAAGAATTCTAATTGATGTTTTGCACATCTGTCTTCTATACATGTTCGGTTAACATTAGGCATTAAACTAAAACTGTGAGAAACTGTGAAACGCCCGTCTATTAATTGAGCTTGTCTGTTCGTCCATTGCTTTTTATTTTGCAACATGTTGATACGTTTTAGCCAAAATAAACTTTGTGCTCGATCCTTCCTGCAATTCGTGTAGACATGTCTGCCAAATCCATCAACACATGCCTCTTCATTTAACGAGTAATGAAGTAGAAGCATTAGAAATCTGTCAAAATGCCTTTTGCATCGTAACAGCAACTTTAATGACATTTGTATGAACAAAACTAGGCGCAACATTAGGTAAAACTTAGTTTTAGAAACCATTCAGGTGTACACTATGTTAAAAACGCAAAAGTTGTTTCTGTTTTTAAATTATGATGTTAAGAAAGTAAATTCCTCGTTCATTTTACTATTACATCACTGATGCTAGTTGCTCACATAATTGTCGTCAGTTGACTGATTTTAAACAAGCTTTTACACACTTTTGAACTACAAATGAGCAAGACAAGATTCTAAACAAAATTTTTCAAATAATTTTGCACCGATGCACATGTATGAATATGACGTTCATAACTGGTAGAAAAACCTTTTCATCGCCCTGGCTGTATAATGTCATAATTAGTAAGCTTAGGTAACTAAATTACGCGACATATTATGTACCACAGACTGTCAGCGAAAATTTGCCATTAGATCTATGTATGTAGGAATTGTGAAAGATTCGTACGCAAACATGCCATGGTGTTTGACCCCCGGGAAGTTATTTCAAAAGACTATAAGTAAAATACCCATCCTGCAATTTCCCCGTATTTCTACATTTCAACTTTATTTATTCTTCCAAACAGAAGGTAGCTTTCATTAAAACATATTTTTCAAAGAAAATAAATGTCATTTGCGAATATAGAGCTCAGTCAGGTTACTAATCATTGATTTGTTGTACGTTCATGTTTACAATAGGCAAAAATTTTATAGGCAAATCCTGTTTTTCATATTATTTTCACAACTCTTTTATTACAATAGCATTATATTACTAATCAATTAAATGTTTGCTAATTTCAATTCCATGTTTCCTCGTCCGTTCGGTGGCCCAAGTGCTGTGTCCCAACCTCTCTGCACTCTGCACCATCAAAATGCCTTAGTTGTTGGGTTCATTTGAAGTTAGAGAAGATGCAGCTACATAAATATTACTCAATCGATCGAAACCAGCCACGAACTATCGAAGTTCGAAGAATATTTTAAATTTTATTTTCGTGCAAAATAAGCTTAATTTTCATTAATAATTTTGTACACGTCAAAATTGACCCCTAAAATCTAACATTACGTGTTTTGGGGGGTCACATGCAAATAACACACTACACGTGGAGCAAAATGATTTTCTTTGTATGTAAGCTTTGAGGAACGATTTGTGTCCACTTTATACATATTTGATGAATAGCTTATTCATACAATTTTGTTGTTAATTTAGAAAAAAAAGTTATGTTTTACCCTTCAATTTTACAGTTCAAATTAGTATATCTGTTTTTAGGACTAGGTTAGTATTAATAAAACGTAGCGTTCTCAATTAGAAAATGCATGACGGCATGTACTTATTCACAGACAAAGGAGAGGGTGTTTATAGGTAACTTGCTACCCATTATCTTTTTATTTCGTTCAAGTGAAAATTCCCACCCACATAAACAACATTTTACTGTAGTATTTGGCCGCAAATCACCGTGTGCATTATCATCGATTCTACCGCAACCACAAACCTAAACGCAGTTGAGCCTTTAGGAACAACATCTCTATCAAATCTTCGTGTGATTTTGTATTGTCAAGTATGTTAGAGATCATATCATAAATCGTCCTTCTCTATTCATTGAAATATATGGGTCATGATTTCCACCAACAACTTCCACGGTTTGGTAATAATGCGTTCCACAGATATTGTCACGGAAAATTAAATACTAATCGTTGAAGTACAGTACAGTTGTTTTTACCTGACGTGCAACTACACAACCATACGTTTGCCAGACTCCTTTATGTCACACAACAAAGAAATGACGTATATAGTTGGTACTGTTTAAGAAAAGAAATACCTTTTATTTGATTGAGCATAATATATTTGTAAAAATAATTTCTCTCCTCCCCCATCATCACCCATCAGAGTGCTTGTTGTTTAGAGAAAGAACTGTAGATGTTTGAGCATCGCACTTTGTTTTTCATTTCAAGGGCACGTAATTTCCTATCACAAAGAAAAGCTCAAACTTAATAACCTATTCATGCAGAAAAAGTGAATACAGATTATACTCAGTTTCTAGTTAGTTGTCGTTTGTGTTGGTATCGGGGAAGGAGGTATATTTTGGACAAAATACCCACGTTCTTGTTTGTATATGTCTATCAACCAAAGATTAGCGTTTGAAAAGGAATTCGCAATTGTATCAAACAATGACAAGGTTGATGTGCTTGACATGAGGAGTTACAGCTGAACAACCTCATAGGATACAATTGAATGTAACATTTGCGCGTAAGCATCATTCAACAATTTTCATAATTTTAAATGATTCAAACACGTCTAAAAAGATAATCATCCAGGCCACTCGGAGTGGGGTGACGTTTGCTTGCACAGCACAGGTCTTCTCAAAAGCGCCTGCTAAGTTTTAGTTTGACCTTGAGTTCTCACTGTTTATTTGAAGAGTCGGAAAATGTAAATGAAAGATAAGCCAAACTGCCTTTTATTTCAAAACTCGTATAAACAAAGTGTGCGAACATTGAATTTAGTTTAACTTTCTAAAGTCTCACGATTTTTATCTGGAGCTGTTTGTTCAAACTATTTTTGTAAACACGTGAAGCAAGGAAGATGCAGAAATTCGCGTGTTTTAAACACGCACAAGTTATTTTGCTTTCAAAAAGCATTATGTAATTGTGTTTATATTGAACGTAAGAAACGTTTGCTCTAATGCCAGGTTAAAATATAGACGCATGCATCTATGTACTTACATACGTGTGCAATAGTGGCTACGTCGTGGATTCCCTTGCATTAGCACTAATATGGGTTTGGTGTATCTGGTCAGGAAAGGCCTGCAAAAATATCCGAAAGTCACGATTCAACCATGATCTATTTCCATCCTCATTTACTGTATTGTAAATTTTTAGAATATCAATTTTAAGCAGAACAGTAACTGATTTATAAAACTTTCAAAAAACTGCCATAATAATATGCTGTACCTTATAAGCAAAGTTTTTAGAACAAAAGCACTCATCAGTCCCTCACGATGTCGTCAAAAATAAGAATCAGTTCAGGACAGAAGACATGACATCATAGAACTCCAAACTCCCTAAGAATCTGTCCAATTTAGGACTTTAGAGAGAAAGGTATGATGTCACGGCAGATTGAGTTTGACACTTAAATCATTCATTTCTTTTTAAATATCAGAATCGCTCACACAGTTTCCGTTTGCTCTTGACTAAAATTTGTCATCTAATAGTAAGTTGTCTTTATTAAAGTAAGTTCCCATACCTATTCACCATGATGTTAAGTTGGATTTGGTTTTCTCCCTTCTTTAACATAATTTGGGAATTTGCAAGTAAAGCTGTGATGGCTTCATAAGAAAACTTGAATGCATGTTATTATTATGATTCTTTTAGCTGCGATGTTTTCCTGAAAGTAACCGTAGATCTAAAGGGGAAACGAAGTTATCGAAGATATTCGTAGCTTTTAGTTTTTGAAGCTGAGAGTTTCTCACTATCAAATAAACTGAGTATACCTCAGAATTAGCAAGTGGTGAAGGTGATCTGATTCAAGGTCATCTCCAAACTTTGAAGTGTTATTTAACAAATCTAGAGATATAATGGTTTAAAATGCACCGTCATTGTAAATTGCATATGTGAAATGCTCGTGTCTATCATGTATTTTAACTTTAAATCTCGCAGTAGAGACGAATTTCTGAAATCATAAAGTCTGCAACAGCGACCAGTGACCTTTTGTAGATTTTTGGTAACCAGACAATCTTAATTGGAGAAGTGTGCATATAAAACAGGCCTTTCAAAAGCAAAACCGAACATAAGGCAACGCTTAAAATGTTCGGAGCAGTACTAAACAATTACCTGCGTATAATAAAATCATTATCTCCATTATCAATCAATGTCTACCGAAATTCTGTTGTTTGCTCCTCTTCTGTGTACAAAAGGACTATTGAGTTCCACTTAGAAACGCCAACAATCAACAATTTACTTAAAAGCTATGTTGCTGCATATTGTTCCACTCCCCCTCCCCCTTGTGCAACGTGATAATCAATGATAGATGAGAGCAGTCGTTTTAAGAAGTTTAGCTTTCGTGGCAATGGCAATGATACCTGCTCAAGTGTAATAATTGCACCTCTTATGCAAATGTGGCATTGTCACAGATAAAACGATGAAAAACGGTCAACTCATCCTGCGTCATTGATACCATCAGTAAAGTACGTAATCTGTCACTTTGAAATCATTAATTTCCTTTTCATAAACAATTCTTTATCAGATAGATAACATGAAGTCTGCGTTTAGTCTGTGTTTTGCATGAATTATGAAGAATCAGAGACTTTGTCCATTTAATTTACCTGTTGACGCGGTAATGTGATTGCTTCTTGTGGCATTATCTTGCTTATTCGAGAATCTTGTTTCGGAAAAATTTGTAAAACAAAAAATCAACAGGTATCAAATTGACATTATAGGTATTTATCCTTGCGTTGCCTACCTCTATGATAATTACCAATCGAAGGCTAGAGGATGTTTCAGTTTGTAGTTTTATTTACAAAACCATCTTTTTGCTACTGTAGTCAAATTCAGTAAATACGTTTATAAACAGAGATACCTATATACATACATTCATGCAAGACGAGAACCTCTGAATTCAATCAATAGAGTAAGAGCGCGTTGGAGATACCTCATAAATGCAAAACAGCAGCACCTAAACCCGGTTAAATATTTGGCATTCGTATCGTCATTAATGCTTTTTATGTTTTATTTTGTTTTTTTAAAGAAAAGTAATTACTTGCCAATTTTTCTAATTACAGGCAAGGTGAATTCTTATTACATGCGCCAGTAATTCATTTGTGTCCCTTACAAACGATGCTTACATTCATTCGCCCGTGTGTGGTATCCACAATGCTATGCATTTATAGTCCTCCGGAGCGCAGTCGCTGACCTAATTTTACATTTTTTCCATTGCTGCGTAAAATAGCAGAAATATGTCATCACCATCTAAGTTGAATGTCGTCACTTTTTGTCTTCTTTCTGAGAGAGGACGCGTATTCTTCAGGAACAGTACAAGAGCAGCCCAAACAGAGATTATAATCGCATACTTTGTTTGTTTACATCATTTTTTTTAAATACAATGTTATATAGCGTAAAAAACACAACTCATGAATGAAGTTGGATTCAAGTTTCTTTGAAGACAACAATTTACACTCAATTACTGTAAAGACAAAGTTAAAACACGTTCAAGACAAAGTTGATATTATTTAAAGAAATATTATATTTTAATTTTTGCCATAATTATTAGCTGTACGGAAAGTCTGATTGTTGATCAATGATAACCACCAACACAGACAAATTAACTTACACTAGGCTGATTATAAGTTGTACAGCATGCAACATCCATGCAGTCTGTAATGATATGGGTGATTATGCTACCGAAGCTGGTGGGTGTGATGCAGCTATTCTCTACGCGATCAACCCGAAACCCTACTCATTACACAACTCCTCCAATTCCCTCCAGCTACTCCTCCTGATGCTCCAAAACCTTGACTCGATGACTTGGGGCAAGGTGCATTACAAGTCCTACAGATAGAAGAAACACAGGAAAAAAATGAGTACTTGCATATGAATCATAATGTGGGGTTACTCCGCAGTGGAACTCATGCGCAATATCTAATGATCTCGTAATAGTTCTCCGCTAAGAATAAGAAGAAAACTCCAATTTTTATTTGTTAAAAATTTTTCACGCAACATTTACGATGACTCAGTAGCAAAAAATTCAAAAGGGTGTGTTCTCAGTCCGGCCGTGTTCTTAAAGGATATAAACAACTGGTGATATAAATATGCGAATTTAGCTGACATTTGATTTTTGCGATGTTTTCCAGATATATACAGACAGACAATCAGCTATATGTCTATGGACGACATACAAGATTAAGTTGATTTGATAGCTTCACTAAAGACTTAAGACTGAGCATGTAAAAGAATCCTTCTACCGTTTATCGTCTTGTTTTTTTCTGCACGGATTTGTCGGAAACGGACAAGCATTTGTACATAGCATGTTTATTCTTCTTGTATTTGCAGTTAGTAAATGAGTTCATGGTTTTAGGAAGAAGTTCTGAAAACTACGCAGTTTTTCAATCAATAACATTTTTCAAAACCCGCATTCTCTCATCTTTTTGGAAAACAAATGAATGAATTGGAAAATACATGGTGTACCGTAAACAACATAAGAACACTAAGAAACTTACGTCACGTTAATTCATTTCATTTGTCGATATCGTAATAAAGCTCTGACTGAATGCTGAAAGCGATTGCTAAATGCTGACCATGGTTTAAAGTCTTCGGTCGATTTAGATTCCTTTGATGCTTTAGTTCGCAAGCAAGTCACAGATTTTAGTAGCGAGATCGTGCACATGTAATTCACGCATCATCCACGCATCTCCCAATTGATTCTTTCTTGTGAGATAAGCTTCACACGCCATCGCCTCGTGAATTTCTTCCAGTCAATATCGCAAGTAAAAATTATATGATTTAAGATGTAATACCGCTCAAAGATTGAAGGCAAACCTCTCGCCTACATAATTATGCACCCAAATAAAAGCTGAAACTATATAGCGAATACCTGTCAACAATAAATCCTCAATACCTTCGTAATAAATCTCCATCATCCTAATTGCTACCGGGGTATTAATGATGTGGCCAGTATTATTATACAAAAAAAACCTGCAATACACTTGCAAAAACTGGTATGCCTTGTTCGATTTACGATTTGATTCTTCAAAAGTCGTTTATTTGTCAACAAAACGTTACATACGCATTAATAGAACAAGAATTGGTATGTACTCTATATTTTACTTCATAACAAAAGTAATATTCTCAATTCAGGGAAACTGAACGAGACACAATGTTTTACAACCTTTTCTTGGAAAGTTAAATATTGTATTTAAATTTATTTCACTGGCAATATTTCAGTCATTTTGGTTTGTGCATTTTTGGCTGTAGACTATCTACATTACTCATTTTTACACTATATCTACGCTGTAATATAGTTTATCATCAATTACAATTTAGTTGACATCTGAGTTAATAAATAAATATACAAAAAGTATACAGCTATTAAGTACAAAAAAAGGTGAAAGTAACATGCGCACTTACTACTTGAATTATATTGACAAAAATAAAGATCTATTATTTTCTATACAGTAGTATCTGATCTCATCTAATCCAAGAAATCTCATAACTCAACGGATTTACACTCGTCTACCCTGTTTATACTGAGTTGTAATAATAACATTAATTTTTGTTTACTACTCCTCTTTGAGTGCTTCAATATTATTTGAACTATTCTGCCTACTCCTGATTCGAGGACTACCATTACCACTGCCAGGATCCTCGTCACTGTCAGAATGATTATTATTAATGATCTTCGTTGCATACTCTTTTTGTTGCATTTGCTTCCACTCTTGTTTCACCGGGGCTCTCTTCAAACCACCATCCCAATCCAGATCTACCAAACCCCCCTTGGAAGCAATCTCGGCTTTGACTCTTTTCGCGAAACTGACACCCGACTCGCCTTCCATGCGGTACATGGGTGGGAGGTACCATACGTCACACACGATCGCCCAAGAAGTCATCATTCTGTAGATGTAGTGAAGCATCCCATGCTTGCTTGAATTCCAGAAGGCGTCTCCGAATCTTGGGTCGTACTTGATCGCCACCGGGTAAATTACTGAATCCACTTCAAACGAACCCTTTTTAAATTGCATAACTGCACTGTTATTGATGCATGTACCCTCAGGGAAGATCAGAATGGGTGGTTTGGTTGTATCATTTGCATGTTGTTTCAATCTACGCCCTACTGCGGCTCGGTCCTTCATTTCAGAGCGGTCGAACCAGATATGCGGGGAGGCTCTCGCCAAGGCTCGCTGCAATACACCCAAAAAGCCTCCATGACTCTGTCCAATCAATGAGAAAGTTGTATTGCAGGACAGCATAACTACGTCGATGGGTGATGTGTGATTCGCCACACAAATTCCGTTTCCATTAGGTTTGTATTCTTCGTCATGATACGTGATAATTGCTGAGAAGACACGGGACAAAAGCCGGAAGCTGAATTTGCAAGCCCAGTCGTTCAGAGTGGTTTTGATTTTCGCCAATTTGGCAGGTACAAGTCCAACAAGACCCGTCAACAAGGTTAAAGTTAAAGTTGCCAAAATCAGAATACACACACGAAGTGGAAGCAGAATCAAGTAGCGAATGTAAAATCCAAGGATCCAAATGAGGGTGAGGCGAATTGAGATGAACTCGTAGCCGTGATTAGTTCTTGTAAGAAGATTCCAAGAATGAAGCTCTTCAGCTTCAAAACGATGAGTTACTTGGTCTTGAACGATGGCTTGGATTCCAGACGCAACCATATCGAAACTGTCGGAAAAGTATCGGAAAAGTCGAAGTCGGGATTCTGTTCATCATGTTCCTTGTAAATTGGAGTTCGATTGTAGTTGATATTTTCTTCATCGCTTTCCTCCGACTCGATGATATTAAGATCCGGATGTTGATGACGCTGTGACTTTTCTATTCTCTGACGCCCCTTCTCGAAGATGAAAAGGAGAAAATCTTTGTATTTTTCTCGCACGCCAAATATTTTATGGAACAGTCCGAGAAGAAACAGGGTGATGGTTGGAATCGCAAAGAGGATGGTCAAAAATGCGGAGATAAGTAACTGCATTTTGGTTTTTTGAAGGAGTCCTAATTACCTGTAATAAAGCAGCATAAATTTAAATATTGAATTTCCTTTTTTATCATAAACAACGTGTCCAAATAAATCAGGTATTAGTAAACAAATTTAACTTACAAATTAATATCTAGGACGAAAACTAGGACCAAAAAACTGTTCTCTGCAGGTTGATGTCCCCTAAGATTGAATTGATACGCGAGAAAACCCACACAACCGGCACTGTTCGAAATTATTGAAATGAACTTCCTCTACCTACCTCCAAAGCTGTTTTAACTTGATTTCAGCGAAATGAACACACTTATGTAGAGTGTGGGTTGACGAAACTTTTTTTTTATCGTGAAAGCCCTTTGCCCTATGAAATATGAAAGTAATGAACAGTAACTCAACATGTGGATTTATAGTGAAGGTTTTTTAACTGAAATCAGCCACTTGAACGTAACGTAACACACGCAAGCTAAGATGATAGTCGTGCTGAACATGACTGCCAACTGCTGGAGTCGCTGGAGAAAAAGTGTGCATGCTCTAGTCTCCAGTCAAGACACGAGGAATACTCTTGCATCAACAGTAAACCAACAACATGAGTTGTCAATATATGGTACATAAAAGCATTTTAATAGTTCCAACATAATCTGTTTGGAGGGTGGATGTATACGGTTTATCAAAATGAATGTCGTAGGCTGTGACGAAAACAAAATCTACTTATCCAGCCTGTACTGCAGTTCATCTTCTCGATAATGTGGGAACGGATCGATAGATTGCTAAAGTTAGGGAATGTTTAACATACAGTGGTAGTGCTAGAGTGTTAAGTTGTAAGTAAAGCTATGTAAATGTAACCAAAATAGATTTTTTATCATGAGCTCTGGCTCTGATTGCTGTGCATGGAAAGTCTTTTTTGAGATTGGCCTAAGCAGCCTCATGAATTAAAACTTCTGTTTCTAACCAACAGTGACGAGGTTATTTCCAAATCTAGCAGTAGTGGAGGTGTCGGACTTAGCTATTAAATAGCTTTACATCACTAAATCAGTTACTCTTACATTTATCAATATCTAGAAGTGATTTAAAACCGCAAGTCTAACAACTGCACGTTAAGTAAATAATGGCGACGACATGAGATTAGGAGTAAAAAAACATGACTGATTGAAAAGCAAATTTTCTGGGCCCGTCGGTGCATTGTACATAGATAGCAATGGAATATTGAATCACGACTTTGGAGAATGTTAAAATATACCCGAAGCATATCATTCATGTTAATTGAAGGTAAACTACTCAAACACATAAACAGAACGAGTAAGTGATATCTGCATGTCTGCAGGAGGGATTTTTCCTACTCAAGTTATCGCGGCTTCCCAAGGAAGCCGAGGCAACTCTGGAAGACGCTGCTAATTCATAACCAGATTTGGATATTAACCAAAGTGCATCTTCGTGGAAAGTTATCACTGTCACACTTAACATTCTTTGATGCATGCAGCTTGATCGTGGTTAGGTTGAGAAAAACTAAATGAGTTTGGATTTGGGTGCACTTTTATCCATGAATGTACATGAATTTTAATATTATACACTACATCGAATATGGAAATGCTATGAGCTTTGGAAAAAGATGGGTCATTTTCATCACGTCTGTGACAGTTGATGGTGCTCATTTACTCTAGACAAAGTACAAAGTGCTTCAGAGTCGCATCCTAAGTCATCGCTATGCATATGATTTCCTTGGCCGAGACTGAACTCTGGATTTTACTGGACTATGGACCGTTCATATAATGTTTTATGGCTTTTTCCAAACAAATTAACTTATTCTGAATCCAACCGGTGCAAATTACTTTATTGTAACCTTATTACAGCTTTAGATCCCACTTTTGTAATCCCAGTCATAAAATTGATCAGCAACTTCTTAGACTGAATTTAAACACTTCAATCTGTGATTTAGCCAATCGTAAAAACCACTTGCACCAAAAATCGTTAATCACGCTATCTTTGTTTTCTTCGATTCCAAGAGAATATTGATAGAACCCCAGATTGCTGTCACCAGATAACATTTTTTGTAACGAAACATCTCGTGTTGATACGAAATCGAAAGCATCTCCTCGACAAAAGGTTATAATTTGTTTTTCAGCATTCTCGCCGATATGAAATGTCCTTTTATCCTTCCTAATTCATCTTCAATCGAAGCAAGACATTTTGATCTCAACTTAACATTCCAGTCTCCTTCAAAAAGTTTTTTTGTAAAGTTATGATTCTGAATCCTTGATTGCTGATTTGATTAACTAGACTACTCATCATATGAAAAATTTTGGCTGATTTAATTTGAAAGAGTTTTATACATTTGTTTAGGGGATTGACAAGTTTTGATAATGAAAATTATCTTAGCAAAAGACTAAAAGAGCTTATGCAGCAAAAGGAGGATGGGTTTGATACAGATAAGCTTTTCTCGCTCTCTCTCTCTTGCATGTGGTAAAAATTAAGTAACTGTCGGTTATTTAATAACTCGAAATTTTTTCACGCAGCCACGGCCGATTACTTTTACTTCTTTGAAAATCGCTATAGATTGCATCTTCTTAGTAATCATTGACCAGTTTCTTATATGTCTAACCTTTGATGACACTAATTTTGGATTGATTCTATCTTCTTGAAGATCTCGAATTTCTGTCTCATCACTTTTCACTAGTCCATGCATCAATCAAGCTATGAGGTTCATGTACTTTACCTTTACCAGTTGTGACTTGATCGCCATGCGTTTTGTCTTCTGCTAATTTCCTTATCCTCATTTTTCTGAACTTGAAAGCTGTGTCAGGTATACAATATTGGATCGTTATTCTTTTGTAATCTTGTCCCGATGGGGTAGTGGATACATTTCAAACCTAGGATAGAACAGAAGTACCCATCGGAACTGTCATATCCTATTTAGTGTAATTTAATAATTTATGTGCTATTTACAATTCTTCATCAACAACCAGAATCTTGGTCACTTGATGAATCCAAATTTTTATTGGAAAACCACTATCATCAAAATAAATATCACATATATCGCATTCAAGACCCATGTAAAAAGTCCGAGCATGACAATGGAGAGGCGTTTACTCCTTCTTTCAACCTGAATAAGCAAATAACAGAAATGTATCGTGCGTGAATGGATTACCGCAACTTCGATTCTATATAAAGTTAGCCACCTCCATTTTTAGTTTATTTCTTAGAGAAACGCCCAATAGTAATTTAGTTTTTTCATTCAAATATTTTTGCTAAAAATTTATGCATGTTGATATGTTATATGCAACAAATATAATTGTTTTGTTTAAAATTACATATAGGACACTACAGCACTTTTTTGATTTGATAAAATTACAAAGAAAGGCTGAAATAGGATCTCCTCAACATTTTTTTAAAAACAAAAGTAAATTTGTTTAAAAGATCCAATACACTTAGATCGTGCCCTTTTTAGTAATCTAGTGAAAATGGACCATGACATGGTGCCATCCCTAAATTTTCATTATCTATTTAAGTACTAAAAAATTGTTTATCAGTTTCAGTGAATTCTATTCTGAAGTCGTGTAACCTGAATAGTATCTTCAATATAGCCAATTTACAAAAGATATTTGGGTGTAAATGCAAAAATGAGAGTTCCTTGATTAACGCGATTAATAATTGTGTTTTTCGTAAATGAGTGCACAAAACTCTTTAAAAACAACTCAGAAAAATTAAATAGTTCATGTTGGGGCTGCACCGGGTCTGGACGCGGTACTCTGCCGGGTTTGGGCCTTTCTACTTACCTGGTGAGCTCCGGGGCTGGGGGCCGTTACCCGGTCTCGTTGGGTATTAAACAATTTCCCTTTTATGATGGAAAGCCTAATGAATAGAGCCGCCTATAAATTATTGCAAGCACACAGGCGTGTAAACAATCGTCTCAAATGCTTTTATTGAGTAATTCTTGAAAAGAAACGAACTTGCGACCTATCACCTATGCTTGTACTGGCAGTTCATGATGCAGAGGTGAACTTATGCTTGAAGGATACAAAATACTCCCGGTCTTTTCAAACCCAGAGCGAACTCAGAGAAGCGATCGTTTAGAATGCTGGAAGAGTAGCAAGTTTAAACAGTATTTGTCAAGTCTTGTTACTAGTGTTTACAGTGAAATTTATTGGTTCCCGATACAGGTCGTCGCTTGATATCCCTGAAAAATAATCTACATATGCTGTACTACAAGAACAAAGAGGAGTGGCCGTTTTGTGGCTGAATTTAATTCATTACTATCCCAGTATTGTTACTTTTTAGCTTTTTCGCGAATAAATGCTCAGTTATGAGAATAAACTGATGTGGTACCTTATTTCACTTGTGTTTCCTCCAAAAATGTGATGTACCGGGTACCATTCGCCTTTACCCAGCCGAGTATCTGAAAATGTAAGGATGCCCGGGCCCGGTGACTACGGGTAATTGGTGGACTCGGCGCGGCCCACTTCATATAGGCACCGTTTTCATTAGACAAGTATAAATTATGAATTGAATTTGGTAGGTACAAAAAATGGTGAGACACAGGTGGTATGTCGACACCCGCAATAGATTTAATTGACCTTAAGTACTTTTTTGATTGAATTAATTTTCACAAACACAACTACTCAACAAGAATAGCTTGTTTGTTGATTTGATATGCATCTATTATTGGATGGCTGCATGATTTACATAACCAAGCACAACTTTGTGGGAAAATGCTTACTTTTATCTCAGGCGTGTGTAGCCACCCTTTAGGTCTTGGGAGATTCTTTGTGTGATGCATTCAGAGCAGTATGGGAGTGATTAAGGCTAAAATTGTCAATTTAATTGCTGGTACAACGTCCTGGCAGTTTTATTTGAATTTCTAAAGTAATTCTGGGGATCCTCTTAGAACACCTGAAATTTCATTCGATTTTGTCGATTTATGTGCTTGTATCATTGATTTCCTTAAGGGCCGATGGCCAATCTTGAAGCACCTTTTCACATCATACCTATGCATAAAATTTCTACTCACGTTATTCTGAGTTAGTCTTTGTTTGTTCAATCAGTTAAGTCAAATTATGTAACAACAAGGCTAATTTACCACGATGTCGGTTGGAATTCGCGCTTCTGTCCCTGTCGGCCTTTGCTAACCACATCAATACACTGAACGTAGGATTTTGAATTAAAGAATAAAGAACAAGAGCAATAAATTGAGCGTCATAGATAATATATCATATTATATTATCATGACTTCAAATGCATTATTTTGATGAAGGTCAGAAGTGCAGTTTATTGGCTTTCAAGTAAAATCTTTACTCGAGGTTTTTTGTAGATATACCGAAATATAGATCACGGCTATTGAAAAGTTAGGTGCACTCATTACAAGTACGCTTCTATTAGAAGAAAACTATCACAGTCATGTTTAACTTAATCAAGGCGTCCATTTTCTCTTCCCTAACTACATAATTTTTTGCAAATTCATGCAAGAAACCATGTACAAATTATCACAACGAACCGATCTGATCACAAATGCATAGGAACTGACACATTTTGTGGCATTAGAAGATGTATTATGCAAATTCGTTACATTGCAATGTTCATTTGATGTCGAAATGAAGCCGAAGGTTCATTTATTGGTCTCCTCAGACACCGTTTCGGTCGTGCATTGTGTTGCAGCAAGATTTTCTATACAAGTACACGGACCTGTCGCATATGTGTTTGACCCAATGAAATGCAAACGGATAGTATAATCCTTGTCTTTTACGATATAGTCCAAAAGGCCTAATATCCGTCGTTACTGCAATCTTATCCGAGGGGATCATAAGAGTATCGATTCAAGGTTGCGTACGAGTGAAACTACAATCTTTTTGACATTACCCATAAAAAATGTTGTATAACAAACTGGTTAGTTACAGCCTGACATTAAAATAATATTGTAAATTGCACCTCGTAATCTTTGATCCTACCAACATCATTACGATGTAAGCAGCTAAAGAGTCACTTTCCACGGATCAAATTTTATTTGGCTATGTCAGAGTTGATCTTTATTGTATTTCAGATAAAAATTATTGCATGCATTGTAGCATCTTCAATAGCTATTGTAAATGTAATGAATGAGCACAATGCATTTTATGCATCCAGAAATTGGTGAATGCAAGTTCATGATCGTCAGTGCTTTGTACGCGTGTAGCCATTTTAATTTGATGGAGTAAACTGAAGATAACAATCACAATTTTCATCTATATGGGAAAATGACAAAAGTCACCATTACTATAATTACATCAACGATTGGAAAGGGATACTTGAGAGGCATTACAAAAAAATGGATTCCTTCGAGGCTACTAAGTGGCAAGTTTTTGTTCATTAGTTGAAAATTTTCATGAATAAAAAGGAAACTATTAATCAGAGCATCACCGCACCGGTTACGACATTTAAAGTGTACTTGGCTACCTTAACTGTCACATTAACATACTAGACTGCTGCGTGCAGTTGAATAATTTCGAAGTATTAAACTTCTCCGTGTGAAACAATAAATCATGCATAAAATAATTTGTTTTCAAAACCACGTCGTTTGCCTCAAACCAAAAGGTATTAAACCTTTAAGCAGCTACCTGCTATGAAGGAATTATCCGCGAAACTCTAAATGAATTGTACACGAGTTGCGTAATGAGAATACTTGATGGAAAAGCTGTGTTGTATTCTAAAACGTTAAATTGAATCGAGATTCCTCCAAACGTGTTTGGATGTATGTAGTGTAGATGCATATTATTATTATTATTATGTAAATACAAAAGAGGGTTTAAGCATTTGTCATCCACCAATAAATTCAGTATTCAGTATAGTTAGCGGGATAAATGGAAAATGAAAACGATATTGAGATTTTAAATCATACCTACTCCTGTAGACTTCCGAACGACGGAAGACTTCGTTTTGGTTTATGGTCTAATGTTCCAGCAAATTCTTTGAATGCATGTGGGAAAAAACTTCGTGTCAGAAACTTTTAGAAACATCGTATTTTTCATGGAATAAGATATTCTTTTATTCGTCCATGGTATTTGTTATGTCCAGTTTAGTACCCATAACTCTGGTTGAATCATACACAAGATCTCTTTAGTTGTTTGGAAGTGCAAGTTCGCAAGAAATTATTAGATTTGAAAATACCGATGAGAATGCTAATGAAATGCTAAATAGGGATTTTACGATCTTGAAATTCTTTGAAAAAGCTCAGATCACGGACATCAAGTAAAATAATGGAAACCAAACGCTAATTGTTTGACCTGACCGGTGTATCCATGCCACTTTTAAACCAATCAGTTTCGTCAAAAAAATTTCAAAATAAAAGCTG
>VICI01000614.1:0-34068 GCA_019593645.1 Akabosia matsudoensis
TACAAAACGACTTTTACAGTTAGAAATTTTGTAGCCAATTAAAAGTGTTAACAAATAGAAATTTAGTAGTGTCGAATTGAAATCACCGGGTATCTTGTACGCTGAAAGAGCTCGGAGTTGGAGTTGGAGTCGGAGCCAACTAGTAGCCGTAGCCTCCTCCCCCGCCGCTATAACCGCCGTAGCCTCCTCCCCCGCCGCTATAACCGCCGCCACCATAGTTTGAGCCACCCCCGTAATTTGAGCCACCGTAGCCGCCGCTATAACCGCCGCCGCCGTAATTAGAGCCGCCATATCCTCCGCCGTATCCTCCGCCATAGCCGCTTCCACCTAGAAAGACAAAGACCGATCAAATGGTACTGGCATTTACAAACAGCGACCGTAAGAAGTTAACTTGGTACTGGCATGTACGAACAGCGACCGTAAGAAGTTAACTTGGTACTGGCATGTACAAACATGGCATGTAAGAAGTTTTCCGACTTCAAAATACTTACCACCTCCATACCCTCCATACCCTCCGTATCCGCCATACCCGCCGCATCCACACCCTCCACAACCGCAGCAGCCACATCCGCAACCACCTCCGTAACCGCAACCGCCACCGTAACCCCCGTAACCGCCTCCATAGCCTCCTCCATAGCCTCCATAGCCTCCTCCATAGCCTCCTCCATAGCCTCCTCCATAGCCTCCACCCATTTCTCCTCCGTATCCTAAGGAAAAACGAAAGCGCAGAAAATTTTGACGATTAACATTGATTAAAATGCTGAAAAAATGAAAATACGTTAAAATAGAGCTGACAAAGCACTTACCGCTCCCTCCATACGAATCGCCTCCATAGGAATTCCCTCCACCGTAACCTAAACCATTCAAAATTAGATGCTGTTCAGATAATTAGTTGCACGAAACAATCGTAAAAACTTACCACCTCCCTCTCCACCTGAATTCAGTAACGTTGAACAAGCATAAATTATTTTAAATATCAAGAAATTTTAACACCAATGCCCAAGTTGTCTCACTTACCGCCACCGTTGTATCCGCCTCCACCTCCGTACCCTGAAAAATCGACATTTTCTTAAAGACTTTCGAAAACTCATTCATTTTCCATTTCATGACATGTTCTTACCTCCACCTCCAGAATAACCTCCTCCACCATACCCTAGAAAACAAAGTCGGGATTATATTAAAGTCAAAATTACAAAAATGATGTTTTTCAGCTGCCTACCTCCGTCACCACCTCCATATCCACCGCCGTAACCTGTAAAAAAGCAACAAAAATACATAAAAATCAGTTCTTTGATTTCCTACAGTTTTCCCTTCCGAAATTGTTCACTTACCGCCGCCACCTGAGTATCCCCCGCCATATCCTAAAAGGACGAAAAATCGAGACCAAATTAAGCCAATTATGAAAATTAGATTTAATTGAAGGTTTAAATTTAATTTTACCTCCATCACCTCCACCATATCCACCTCCTCCATACCCACCTCCAGAGTATCCTGTATCAAAACACGCAATAATTAATCCAAATAGGTACGTATTCAGAAAATGTGTAAGTGTAAGACGTACCCATACCTCCTCCTCCTGAGTAACCGCCACCACCTCCGTAACCTTTTAACACAAGAGATTATTCCATAAAACTTTTCGTAAATATTCGTCTTCTTTAATCCGCAAACTTTATGTCTTGATTCTTACCTCCTCCCCCACTGCCCCCATAACTTTCCTCATATGAGCGACGAGTTGGTTGCTGACGGCTCTCGGGTTGGGGTCCAGAGAGTGGATTTGGTGGTCCTTGCTGGGCTGGAGGCCCTTGAGGTTGCTGACTTTCACTTGACCGCTTTCCTAAAACATGTTCCGACGACCCCTCCTCCAAAATGGGAAACCTGACACTACGAATAGGATCCGCTTCCGCATGAATTCTAGTGACTAGAAGGAATAAAGCAAAAAGCAGGCATTGCCTGCCACTCGGCCTCTGAAAATAAAAACGAAAAAATTATTTCTATGAAAACTTTCCAAAGTGAACAAAAAATCTAAAAACTAACCAAGGCCATTTTGAACTTGATCTTAATTTCACAAGTTTTCTTTTCCACTGAGATATAATTTCCCGATATGATCGTGACTGTTAGAATGTCCGTCTTGAACTGACTGGTGGCCTACGATTTGTTCCCATATTTGACATTTTTTTAGCCTTCGAATTTCCAAGGTTGATCATCTTTGGCCGTTTCTTAATCGATTTATCTTAAACATGCTAATAGTGCATGTAAAACATTACTGGAAGAAATGAACCCAAGCCCAAGTGCAGGCATGGTACACATAGGCTCGTTCAAATTGACCATGCCTCCTATGAATTACCAAGTTCTGTTTAAATATCCACGAGATTTCTGGATCTTGGATGTCCCTGGGCATTTAAATAAAGATTCATAACATGGAAGTGACATCCAGATCAGAAATCACGCCATGAACCATGGACCTATACGTGCCTGTAGTGACTTTCGTGAAACGGTGGAAAGCATTGAACCCGAGTTTGTGTAATCTCCGCATACTTACAATTACAAATTATTTTCGATGAGGCATAAGACTGAAGTCTGTTAAGACTTGACCCAAAATTTGAATCCACAGGCCAACATTCATCCAAAGCCACATGCGACAGCGCCATTCTTTTAGCATACAAAATGAGCTTTAGAATTCAAGACGGCTATGCAAAAATTAAAAGGACTTGCAGAGTAACCTCTTTTTACGTTGAGTTGCCGAAAATCACAGAAATATTTTTAAAACATTGATTACCTCTGAAAACGACGTCGGTTGGTATTGATTTTGCGATTTTCCATGCATTACTTATTATAATTTTATTAAATCATCGCTCGTCTTCTCGGCAGACCTTCTAGTGCAGGATTTCTTTAAGTGTACATGATGGGATTGCTATCCTACGTATTTATTACATACCTACCGGGTGGGGTAAATGATACACGGCTTCTTAAATATCAGTCATTACTACGGCTATCAAAGGATAAATACTGTGCACTAGCGCAAGTTTTTAATCTTCCTAAGTCTTGCACATTGAAACACACAACCAGAAAACAAAAAACAAATCGTTGTGGAGTTTATCAAGCCTCATCGTTTCAAAATCAATTTCATCAAAACCAAAATGAGTATCATCATCCCCACCAAAATCAACATCTTAATGAGTCAGCCAATTTGGATGCACTTTTTCATACCTTGCATGACCGCTCTTAATAATATGCATTATCTATCCTTAAAGAAATCAACTGCTGCAAAAAAACAGTTTTTGTTTATTCCAAATAAAAAGGTCGCCTTCTTTTCAAAACACTGACAAATAAAAACCAGTCTACTGTGACGACAGTTTTATATACAAAAGACTGCAATTCTGTTTGATTGCGCTTCTTTACTTTGTCCTTATCTTTTTGGCTTAACTAGAAGTATTGCACTTTAGCGAGCAGAAAAAATTAACCATAAACCAGAGTCATAAAAAACCTATACATAAAAATTCACATCTTTGTCATTTACTCCCTATAAAGCATACTCTACATTAAGGGCTATTCGTTGATAAACATTTTAAACGATAAATTTAACGATAAGGCCAAATAAAAGTGTTTGAGTAGTGAGAATCTTGTATCAGAAGACTACCGAGTTACGCTTCATGAAATGGTTCTAGTAAAAAAAAATCTTTGGCAAAAAACTGATGTGCAAGCAACCTACAAAAAAAATCTATTCTGAGCTATTTTAAAAGGGTCTTCATCCTAAGAAAACGACGACTTGACTTAAGCTCACATACCACCGATCGTCCTAAAAAAATCAAAAATGGCTCATTTTGAAGAAAAGAAACAGCTTAAGCAAAGAAATTATTGGATTGTTGTTCGGCCAGTTTTCCACCGACTATTTTGTACCAGCTCGTCTAACCAATATTGTCGTTGACGTTGTTTTGTCTGCATGCTAGTTGTTTTTCATATGCATGTCATAGCAAAACCCTCGCGTTTTTGCCATATTTGCAACTCCAAGAAAAGCAAAGCTTAAATGGTTATAAAACGAAACCAATCAGAGTACATTGTGCCATAAAAAAATGTTGTTTTTTGTGTGTTGCCAGAGCTGTCATATAGCACTACTCGATGCCAAATAGACACACGCATACATCGCCAGAGACGCCATAATGTGACTTCAGATTCTCTTCTGTTTTTTTATGCGACATCACATCTTATTATCGTTGAGGTGAGAACTAAAATGATGCAGATAAAACTCGAATAAAACATGTAAAGATAAGAAAACTAGCGATGAGTTTTATGTACCTAGACTCGCGCAGAGATACAACAATGTTTTAGTAGGCAAGAGCACTCAGATAGTTAGTGCAAAAAAGAGCACTCAGTCTTTCAAAAAAGATTCCTTTGACAGTAAGACTTACTTCTACATACTAACTGAGGGTAATAATGACATTTAGAAAAAAAATACCTACGTAGGCATGTATACCTCTCCCTGTGTTCTGTTCAGAGACTGTCATTTGTAAAGTTGCGACCGAAATTTAAATATTGTTTGAAAGATTCATGGCCACAAAAATGTTGAGGCGAATTTTTCTCGGAATAATTTCGCGTTCTTTATGCCCATTCAGCATCTGGTCTTAAAAAGAAATATTTTATAATATAATAGCTTTAGGCTCTAGAGGTATAATTCATAATGAAAGAAAATATACAAAAAAACCTATCATAACTGATGATTTCATATTTTTTTGGGACGAATAAGTTCAAGAGAGTTTGATTTGATAAAGAATATATGATTGGTTTGTAAATAGATTTTTTTGTGGTAGCGCTTTGGTAGTGGCATAGAGGGACCGTGATGAAATGCAGGTAAGCAATCAAAAACTGATTATAATGTGAGTAAATGAAAGTCGTGGTGTCAGCCAGGGTAGCTACAAGTTAAGAGTAGGTAGAAAGCTCACGGAAAAATAATTTTTCATACGAAAAATGCGTTAGTAGTATCAGCATTAAGATGGAATGTAGCAGTAGTAGCAGGAATTCAAATTTACAATGGAAAGGAGTACTAAAGTGTGGTCCGTATTAAATGTGAGAGGTAGCTCTTTACATGCATTAATTTAAAACACGCGTTTTTTTCTATTACAATATTTTCTGCTGTAAATTGAGCGTACGCAAGAATATGTCATGCTCGTTCACATTTCACATTTCGTTGTTACAGCCCATGGGAAAAAATAAATATCTTTTCTGCCTCCTCCACGTTTGTAAGATGCTAATGTTGTTCGTGATGTAGAATACAGAAAATGAACTCTGTTCTCAAATTGACATCGTGAAAAATTCCAAAAAACATATACCGATAAACTACTTTTTTTTCGTACGTGAGTAAACCATCAAACTTGACTGCATGCATAGTGTTCGCTGCGTCATATTGTAGTAAGCTCCAATTTAGGCATGTTGTTATTCTCCTGTTTACTTTCATCATCATCAAGCCGCAATTTACCGACCGGGGATTGATTTTTATGTTTTTACTACTCAAGTTTTATAAAGCTGCGGCTGCTTGCTTGTATGCGTAAATGTTTTCAACCATCTCACCATCACCGCCACTGCCATCGGAAAGTCAAAGTATTCAATTTCATGCAAGCAAACAGTCTTTTTTCAAACATTACACCGAACATTTATCGTAGTCTATGCGTAATATTAAGATGGATTGATGGATGACGGTATTTTTGTGCCCTGAGTTAAATAAAAACAGGAGAAAAAAAACAACTTTACCATAAGCAATTTAAACGTATTTTTCATGTAACTAAAAAGCGTTTGTCTGTATTTCAAGCTATATGTTTCGAAAAAATACATCTACATTTTTGTATCAAATCTCCCAGTAAAATATGTAATAGCAGAGATTCTACGCATAAACTTACACACACAATATCAAAATCAAAAACCTCATACCTCTATATAACGTTTGCCAAAATAACCAAGTATCCTTCTGCGCTGCTCTATCCCATTTACATTTTTTTACTCTAAATAATTATGCCCATCATCCCACTACAAACTACTACTGTATTGCAACATTTTTGTTTCTCTCTCTCTATACACAATACGTCAAGCATATGCTTAAAACATCACGTAAGTAAAAAAAACGTAAAAGAACCCCAATGCAGCCACGACCAGCATTTGACTTTCTTCATCATCATGATACATTGTTATACATAAACCACATTTTTTAGTCTCGCTATTTGCGTGAAAGATGTACGTGTGTGCAACCTAAATCATTACTCACTCACACTTGGGGATACACCTTTTTTATATTGTGAACTTAGCCATATCTACTACAACACAAAAAACAAAGTGGGATCGCTAAAGGTAATCTGTCGTTATCTAAAGTTTTCCCGTACAAAGCCAGTATCAGCAGGAAAAAAAGTGGTCTGGGGAAGAGTATGTGTTTCGTTTTTTTCCTCTCTTTCGAATCAGGTATGTTGTGAGTGTGCAACGTGAACATCCACACGCTACATGTATCCTTGCATGTTGCGCTGATATCTTTATATTAAGTATTATTGCAGGTAAATACTTGATGGGTTAAAATAGTACGACAACTTTATATACAGCAGTGCTGCACTCCTCTCTGACAATAATGAAATTCAAGCAATACTGCTGTTCTTCGTAACTTCTTTTTTTTCCTTTCTTGAAAAAAAAAAATTGCAATAGAAATAAGATTGACGAGTTTTTTTAAAATAAACAATATGTGTGTTAGTTTGCTTGCAGTATAAATCTCACCTATTTACAATTTTAATACATGTATCAAAATATATATTTGGTTGATCTACGATTTTGTCGGTAAAAAATATATATATTCAGGTGTAGTTACAAAAACTGTACAGTTTTCACCAGTGCTGACTTTATCAACAATCATGGGATGACTTCTTTTTACCTGTAAACATATATTTCTTTTACATTAACAGTATTGATTAACAGCAATTAATAACATGAATAGATTTTTTTTGTGTGGAGGAGGATGGGAAAATCAGTTGTACGTTATAATATATTGCAAGTTTAGTTAATCCAATAACGTTACCTGACTAAATGGTATTTTCAGTGCTTAGGAAAAGGGTTCGACTGTCTTGCGACAGAAGACATTTTTTTTGCACACCTCTTTTTCGTATTTAGTTGGTAATACCACTATAGGGATATATTGTGCATGCAGGTGTTTGTTGTTTTTGTTCAACTTCTTAACAGACACCACCGTCTACAAGTGCATTTATCGTCAACAACTAAACCAATACATAATATTTTACTGCTAGACATATTGGCACAAATATTTTGTCAGTGTGGTACGTGTAGCGTGTCAGTCTAAATGAAGCCGAGTTTAAAAGTGAAGTTACACAGGTAGACGCAAAAATAACGCTGCGCGTTTGTAATAGACAGGATGTCCTAAAATAAAAGTAAAAAATTACATTCAAGTACCCTTCGGTCATTTATATTTTTAAATGGAGTTTTGGGATAACTTTATTGGTTTGGTCTAAATAAGAGTACTATATTATTTAAGACAGGTACAAGTCACCAAAAATAATAAATCGAGTTAGAAGATGTTTGCAAAACTGCAGTTTACTTTAGCGAGGGTTTCATTAACGTTGCATTCCCAAAAGCTGTTGTTGCTCTTTTGCTTATCTGCGATTGTTTTTTTAACAATTTCTTAACGAAGATAAGGTCTGCTATGTGCGAGCATTTGCATTATGAATTAGAGGTTTATAGTTTGTGTGATTGTTGAACAGTGTTTTAATGTTAAAATTACTTAATTCATTATCTTTTGTTTACATTCATTATTTTTTTTTGTAGAAGCACAGTTCTGTGAAGAAACAAACAGCTCTGAAGAATGATGATGGAGATTGGAGAGATTGTTTTTGTGTGTGATTTTATTCAGTGATTGACAGCAGCTTGAGCAGTTTACGACAAAGTCTGAATGAAGATGTTTTAAAACACGTTCACGTATCGGTTTATTTTGTACCCTTTTGTTATTTAAAATCTCGGATTTGTGCTTGCGATCTATATTAAACCAGGTAAGCCAAATTGCTCGTTTTATTTTTTTAAACACGTACGAGTGAGAGTGCATAGAATTTTTTTTTTTTTTGTGGTTTTCTTCAAAAACAATTTGGTAGGTATTCCCATCATTGTGACGTATAGTATGGAGCATTGCATAATTTACTCACTATGATATCTAATTGTTAATTATGAACTCGTGTGTGTAGGCCGAATGCTATAGCCCTTATTAACGCTAGTGACTTTTAGGGTGAAGGATGTTTAGGCTAAGGAGCAACATTAATTATTCACACTTAAACCTAAGATGATAATGATAATACAGCCTTCATTTTGCGCATACAATTAGCCCTTTTTTAGTCTTTTGATTGTGTTCTGTTTTGCCATTTTGCCAGCTGAACAGCTAGTGCAATATATATTTTGAACGACAACTCATGTGGCAATAAATAGTGAATAGGATGAAATCAGACCGATAGCTGAGTTAGTAATGTTTATAACTAAATCGACTTCATGACAAGTGGAAGGTTATACTCGTCGTTCTTTCCAATGATAATCGCATTCATCATAGCCGTCATCATTTATTGGATTGTGTAGGCAGCTATGTTATCAATAGATCACCAAAAGATGTTTTTCCTTTCTTATCAATTCTTTTATTGATTTCAATGGGCAAGGGCTAAAGTAATTCCTTGTCCTTTTACGCATAAAAAACCACGTTATAAACTTGGCAATAATTACATAATGTAACTAGTTTTCATCATTACAGTACTAAAATATTAAATCTATCCATATGCTTTTTTTAGACAGGTGGTAAAAATGCAATTAGCCTTTTTTATACGGTTATCTACATAATGTAATAGATATATTGTTCACCTGAGTCATTGCTAAAAGCTGTACCACATAAACGCAAGTGATAAAATGGTGTATGAGTAGGTATTGCGATTGAAGCCATAGTGGTCAATATACGTCAACTACAAATCAATAAATAACATTAAGATTTATGCTCAAAAGCTGATTTACTCGGCTTTGAAAAAGTCACGATTGTACACTCATTTCCTGTCTTTTATTTTCTTTATTAAGGTGAAAAGCCTCCTGGAATCGACTACGTATGGTCTCTATTGTTTACTTTGAAAAAAATGGAGAAACTTTTGTAGGTCAAAAGTTTTACCAAAACTAAAAACTATGGGCCGTACGAGTAAACACTTTTGGCGTAATACAACCCGGACCATGTTTACTTTCCCTGTTATAAAGCAAACATAACATGATGGACAAACTGTTAGCAAACAATTTCCACAAACGTGCTGTGTGTGTATACTTTTATGTTTGTTAAATATTTTTAGTTAATTAAAAGTGTACCGCTATTACAACCCTCCACCTACACGTTTAAAAAAAACTCTGGTGAAAAACAAGTGAAGTTGTTATACAAAGAAAATCAGCATCAAATTCATCATGGCATTCAACGAGGTAAGAATTGTAAATATCTTTTCTTTCTCTTCTAAAAGTAGAAAACATTATTTTGCAAACCTGGCGCTTATCGTATAAAGCATTTTAAGTCCCGAGTGATAAGCCTATATAAATATATACCTATACTATATTATATTGTTTCCTAAACAGAGTCGGGAAGTGTATATTTGAAGGTGAAGTGTGTGGGATGTTTGATGCTGTTTTTTTTTGTAGTTGTATTGTGAGAAAACTTTCAATGTGAACCTAACTTCCGCTGACAATGAGATGGGTGACGCATATATGGCATTAAAAAATGCAAATGCACAGCCATCCCCACACACTCACTCGAAAAACAATCTAGAATACAAGACATTTTTTTGTTTTCTATTGTTAGTACACGTAGGGTGGTTGAATTTTGATTTTACATATTGATAATAGTTTTATATACGCCTATGCCACATAATATAACAGAACGTTTTTAACATAGAATCCCAACCGGAACCGTATATTTTATCCATTTTTCCCAACTTGCATGTAAAAAAATGTGCGTAAGTTTTTTAATGGGAAGTTGTTAATTAAAGAGAAAAAAAACAGTTTTAGATTAATCATAAATCTTAAAGGTTTTTATATATAATGCACATAGGTACATATTTTACGAGATTTTAGCAGACGTACATAAAACATTAAACTTGGCAAAAAAATGCTGCATTCAATTTTATATTAGCACGCTTCCAAACAAAACAAAAATTGCAGCAATAATGACGCGTAAGCTGTTAAGCTCATAAAAAATAGTGACGATAAATGTGACTCAGGTGAAGTTAGCGCAATGTTTATTGTTCAAAGCTGTTTAGGAATGTGTCAGAGACTTGCCAACAGACAGTTGCCAGCAATTTCAAGTACCCTTTTGGGAGAGATTTATGAAAAGCTATGATTTAGTTTTTATTTGCCAAGAGCATTATATCAAAATTGGATTGATATACGTGTATATATTTTGGCTGGAAGGTAGTACCAGTCGTCTGGAGGCAAGTTTATATACTATCAATACTATCATCATTTTTGTATAGATACTCCAGCCAAAAGATCATGTCATTCTATATCAATGCCATTTTTAATTATGACTTAACTCACTTGATTAGCGATTGTAGTAAACCTGTCATAATGTAATTTACGAGCTTAGAGTAGTATTGGTTTTTTTGCCTGATGCGAAGCGTAATATATAAAAAAGCGTACAATTTTTTTTGTCGTGTGTTATCGTTTTTTACGCAATTCACGATTATGATAATAGTAATGACCCCGATGAGACCACCGGTTTCAATGGCACATTCTTGTACTGTCAGTATAAAAACGTTATCGATTGAAGCCATTGATTGACTGCAGAGTACTCTTGGCGCTATAAACTGTCGAAATGGAATTCGACGATAATGTCAAAATTTGACTGCTCTCTAGAGTGACATAATCCGGTTCCAATGATTGATCAAATGAAAAAACATGTGCGTATGCAATCTAATCGGTTAGCTGAAAAAAAGAGAAAAGATGAATTCAAAAGAAAACAGATTCTTGATGAGATGATATGACGCTTTTTCGTTTTCTTACCTTTTGTTTACCCGTGGTCTATGTTTGTGGTTGGGCTGTCCATTGACTAGAAAATTGCAATGTTAATGGCGATTTAGAAAAATGACGTTCATTTAAAAAATTGAAGAGTTTCAAGTGGAAAAGCTCCATTTTAGAATGAAGCTTCTTAAGATTATAAGATCCAGAGGCAATGATGTCGTTGCCGATGGAGGCACTTCCGCAGATTCACTGGGACAAACTCCCCGAACGAGCGCACCGGGAGAGTATATGAAACCTGAACCTGGTCAAGATGAAAGTTCTAATACCATTTGTTTTCCAAAAATTAAACAGAAAGTGGACCCCGAACTGATTTTCACGAAGCAGGAGAGGATCGGTCGTGGGTCGTTTGGTGAAGTCTTCAAAGGAATCGACCGGAGAACGCAAGAGGTAGTGGCCATTAAAATAATCGACTTGGAAGAGGCAGAAGATGAAATCGAAGACATTCAGCAAGAAATTATGGTGAGGAGTAGTTACGCTTTTTTGAAATGTTGGGAACACTGTTTGTAATAATTCTGCTTCCTGTACCAAAACAGGTGCTGAGTCAATGTGACTCACCATATGTGACGAAATACTACGGGTCGTACCTGAAGGGAACCAAGCTATGGATCATTATGGAGTACCTGGGAGGTGGGTCGGCGCTCGACCTCATGAAAGCAGGCCCTTTCGAGGAAATTCATATTTCAATCATTCTTCGGGAGGTACTCAAGGGGCTGGATTATCTTCATAGTGAGAGAAAATTGCATCGAGACATTAAAGGTGGGGCATACACTTACTGTGTACTGCTTATTTAAGATATAACGAAGTTTAGATAATTTATCTCGATGTACTTTGTCTTCACAGCTGCTAATGTGCTATTAAGTGAGAATGGAGATGTGAAGCTTGCCGATTTTGGAGTGGCCGGTCAGTTAACGAACACCACCTCGAAGCGGAATACATTCGTGGGAACACCGTTCTGGATGGCCCCTGAAGTGATCAAGCAATCAGCGTATGACGCTAAAGCAGATATATGGTCATTAGGAATAACTGCTATTGAATTGGCAGAGGGAGAGCCTCCGAATTCCACAATGCACCCGATGAAGGTGTTATTTTTAATACCGAAGAATCCTCCTCCCACGCTGTCTACATCCCGTTACTCCAAGCTATTTAAAGAGTTCGTGGATGCCTGTCTGAACAAGAATCCCGAAAACCGCCCTACTGCTAAAGAGCTCCTCAAATTCCCGTTCATAAGAAGAGCCAAAAAGAATGCTTACCTTGTGGACTTGATCGACAGGTTTAGAAAATGGAAGCTGGAGAGAAGCGATGAGTCTGAAACAGAGTCTGATTCAGATAAGTAAGTGAAATTGCACTTGGGTTAATGTTGACCCTTATGAAATCCTCGAGTTTCAATTTTATCCTTCATTTTCAGCGAGGACACCATGCGACGTGGAGAAAACGACGTTGACGATCCTTGGATCATGACAGTAAAAGGACCGTCAGCTTCGAACTCGTCTTCCTCGCTAGACTCCTTGTCTTCTACCTCTTCCACAAGTTCGTTTATTCCGGGAATCCTCTCTGGAATGTCGTCACAGTCAAATTCATTAACCTTATCGGTGGAAGATGAAGACAACGTGGATCATCAAAATCAGGACGACGATTCAGACGACGTTGATTCAAATCGATCACACAGTAGTCATTCAATAGGGTCAAATCACGTGGATTTCAATGCCCAGCAGTCCTCCCTTCAGCAACACGGACCCCACTCGTCGTCCAGTAGCAGCTCCACATCCGACGAGTATCAAAACCACAACAATGCTTTTACCAAGTTCCAAAAGTTAGACCAACAAGCGCAACAGCAGCAGCAACAACAACAACAGCAGCAACAGCAGAAAAATTATCAAAGAAATCGTTCAGTCTCTCCACCATCCCAGTCACAAGGGCCTGCACCTGTTTTTAAGAATCAAATTCATGTACAAAACTCTCCTCTCTTGGGTCACACTCAAACAAATCATCACAGGGACAGAAGTGACGCATCTGCATCAGAAAACAACAACTACGGTCAGCCTAGGCCAAGGGAAAGTCCAGAAAGGGGTAAACTATCAGCTCAGCAAAGGGATCATGGAGCTAGCAAGCCGAGCACTTCACACCATAAAGTTTCAAATCACGTCAATTCTTCGTCATCCAGCAGTAGTAATGGGGTTGTTGCTTCCGTACTGACTCCAATCTTGATTGAGGTACACTATCATGATCTTTAAATTTCATATAAAAGCTTTTCAAAATGCTGAAATTCAAAATACCTACTATTTCAGATGAGGAGAAAACCAGGCACTAACGGAACACAGAAAGCCGAAGTATTGGACGACTTAAGGAGGGCATTTGAAACGGCAGAAGCAGCTTCACCTGGCTTCTCAGAAATATTTCTTCGAGAAACTTTGTCAAGACTCTTACCCTCTGTGTCAGATGCGAGAATTAAAGCAACAGTTTCAAGAATGTCAAGGTATATACTAAAAACCACTCATGGACAGTTATCGAAACCCCATAACGAATGTTCATGAACCCGATGGAAAGGAATGAGCATCACGTTTTTTATATCAATTTGAATTAGGGTCAGATAACTATACATGTGTTCCATCACTACAATGTTTTAATCATGGTTATTTTGTCTTGCTACAGAGAAAAGTGAAAACTTCATTGTTCGAGATTAGACTCTTCAAAACAGCGTTGTTACAAATCCAAGGAAAGTATTTATTTCGGCAGCTGAATAATATGTTATCGAGGAATCCCTAAAACGCAACCTGAGCTGGATGTCTCAACTCCTTTCTTCCCAGTCGTCCCTTCAAGCAGTCTCTCTAAAACTATTAAAATATTTTAAGTTGTGTGTTTAAAGCTCGTTCGTTGTTGTACAGTGAAGTTTTGGTTTGAGTGCGCAATCAATCAAGTATAACCTTTGAGAATAATATCCATTTACAAATACACAAAAACTCAATTTCCTATAAAAACTTATTCTTAAGACATGATATCTGATATCTTCCAAAAAAATTGTTTAATCTTTTCCTAAAACCTACTCAAAATATTTTTTTTTGTAATAGCTTGCCAATAAGATCACCTAAAAGATTTGAGGATGCGGAAATGCTCTAAAACAAAACATTCTGTTGCATATCTAAATTGTTTTAAAACACTGAAAAGAAAGAAATTTGGGATTGTACTTTTTTAAACGAAAAAAACTGTGCAACATTAAATGCTGTGAATATACAAAATTACCTGCATCGAGAAAGCTTTATCCTAGAATGTAAACTTGTACTTCAGTAAGGCTATAAATTATAGATTTTTTTTCGACAGATGAAAAAAGCGTGTAACATCGCAAAGAAATATTTGTTTTTTATAACTTTGTTGTGCCTCAAGTCAAGCAGCTAAAAATGGACATGAAAAAAGTTTTAATCCCACACTGTACAGCACATTGGTTGAAGAAGAGAAATCTTATTTAATCTTTCGCAAAGTATTTTCTCAGCTATTAAATATATATAAAACACAAATCGTATCGCATTTAAAATCTTTATGTCTAACTTTTTATGAAGAAATTAATATGGTCAAGTAACCTGAATAACAAAAGCTAGGAGACACCTTAAACATGTTCTGATTACTGCCAGTGTGCATTACTGCCGCTGAAAACGAAAGTTACTTTTTTATTGATATAAACAGAGACGTTGAGCTTGTTTCGGGATAATCTTTGGAAATTGGAGTGTTTATAAAAAGTATTACATTTTAGGAAGTTTTTGTTTCCTCCTCGTAATCCAGGTTGTTTTGCTGAGTTTTACCATAAAGAACAGAAATGTAATATTTGTCAACTGTGTTGTGCTATAAATGCATCTTTTGTCAATGTCAAGACAGGATGCTATTTCTTTCCGTCTTTGGGGAGGAAAGAATAATTTTAAATGTGTATTTTGTATTGTGTATTATAAATGTTAAAACACATATAGACTCTGTATGACTTACTTTTAACATTATTAATTTCCTTTGTTGATCATGCTTTTAGAGAAGACTTTCAAGAAAATAATTATTATGTACTGTGTACATTATTTTTCAGCTTACTTTTCATAAGATTCAATCCTAACACACTATACATAGCCGCTGACCCTGTTAAATTGTGATTACGTTAATATTATATATATGATAGTTAACATGTCAAGATATAATTTATTTCAAATGAATCTTTGTTTCAATTTGCCCGCAGATTCATTTCAAGTTTGTAAATGCTATACAGTAGCAAGTGAGTAAACCATTCCATTGGATAATATCCGAAGATATAGTGAAGAAAAACACTGACATAGACTAAAACCTTTACTTGTAAGTAAAACCAAAATCAAGTAGGAGTATAACTATTTTTTAGTAATGTTTATCATGGTATTTATTACGTTTTCAAAGACTCACAAGGAAAACCCAACTGTTGCATGTTATTTTTGAGTGTTTGCAAATTTCCATAATTTAGCCCAAGTATATATTTGACTGTTGAAAATGATAAGAATATTTTTTAAATGAAACAAAACCGGAAAATAAACTACCTACTCAATTGTGGAGTCGAGTGGCTGTTGATAAATAAGAAAACAAAAATTATCCTGCGGATAGACATAAACGATTGGTAGATTGTTAGAGAAGGTTTAGCCTATTAAACGCTATTTTAAAAATGTTTAATCGAGCCTTGTTTGCCTACAGATTTTATGTCGTTCCAGTTAAAGGAAAGAGTAGATGAAAACATTATGGGTAGAGAAAATCTATAAACAAAACTGACGAGTTAACTATGAAAAAAGAGAAAACTTTGTGAAATAAACTTATCACACCCTGTGCCATTTTTGGGTAAAAATAACAAAATCGGAGAAATTATTTCACAGCATGCATGTCGACAAACGAGAAATGTCAGAGCTTTGGACAAGTTTTGTTTATTTTGAGAACTGAAATTTTCGTCAATGTTTATTCAAGATTACATAAGATCGGCAAACTACGGGTTTGCTAAAACCACTCATCACTGCTCAGACTCATGTGTTCATTTGCGCTTAGAAGGACCTGGACTTGGAGAGAGTTGGGATGGACCACTGACAGGCGTTGTGCTCCGAGACTGCGGCTGTCTTGATTGGTAGCTGGGAGACGATGGCCCAGAACGGTACCCCGGACATGGAGGTGATTGTCGATATTCTGATCTCAAACTCTCCTCCCTACATTTAATTTCCTGTTCAAGTTGAGCTTTGTAATTGTCAGCGTTCATTTTCAATTTGTCCATTTCCTCGTGATGCGCCGCAAGCATAATATTGGTTTGCTTGCAAACCTCAGCTTTTGCTTTCTCCAGCTTGTCAATTCCTTCCAAAAGCTCACAGATTTTTCTCTCTAGCTCTGCTTTCTCTGCCGCGAAAGTTTGCCTCATCATTTCCATTTCATTAAGGATTTTAGTTTTCTCGAAGGCACATTTGTCCAGTTGCCTTTTCAGGTCGTTGTTGTCCGCTTTCAAAGCAAATACGTCATTTTGTAAAATGTCATTGATAGCTTTATTTTTTTCAAAGACGCAGTTGTCCATTTGCAGTTTAATTTCATTGTTTTCATTACGCAGCTCCATGATTTCCTTTTGCATCAGGTCATGCTTCTCACCTATGTGATATGGTAAATATATTATCTTTTCATTTGTTATAGTTCACTAAATTTGTAAATTATCCTGACGTGCTTACAACACTCAGCCAATGCCTTTTGAAGCTCTGAGCATTTATTTTTAGTTCCCTCAAAACCTTTGCAAGTTTTGGAAAAGGCATCTCGCTCGCAGTCAAAATCCCCAATTGTGCTTTTCAGCATCAAATTATCCGACTCCAACTTTTTAAGCGCCATCAGAAGCCTGGCTTTTTCATTAACTTCACAATTAAGAGCGTCATCTTGTCGGTCAATTTGAGACTTTAACTCGCAAACTAGATCTTCCAAATTCATTCTGGCTTGTCGTTCTTCCTCTAAGCAACAACGCAATTTACTCAGTTCACATTCCTGCTGTTCCAATTTCCTTTCCAACTCGAGTTTTGTAGCTTGTCCGCATTCAACGCAGTCCTTCAATTCGTCAACTTGCTCACACATAGATCCATAGCTGCGCTTTGTGTTATCATGCTCTCCAAACGTTTTGTCCAGGACGCAGCATAGGTCGTCGAGAAGGCTGTATATCAATTGGCGATTTTGGCAACCTTAAAAGATTGAAATTCGCATAAATACAAGTTGTTTTTTAATGCTGCGTTATTCATCTTACATTCTTTGGCCTGTGCGCAATAGGGCCGGTTCATGTTGGACATTTTTCCCTCACTCGAAAATTTTCCAGGATTAGAGTGTTTAGAATTTAGGTCATCCACTAGGCTACAAACAAAAATAATATTTACTGTTTAATTAGGTGGAAATCGGACTCATGTTTGCCTTCAACCTTGTAGCACAGTTAATTCAACCTAGCAACCTGTCTATCGCTTTCATATATTCTTATTTTTTTGCTTCGTTTACTTGAATTCAAAGAGTTCAATCTATTCATGCTTACAAACTTACAAACGCGGTAACTTGGGAAAGTGCGCCTAATTGTACTTCAAATAATAAAATGGCTCTCTTTTGCCCTGCCACTTGTGCTCCTGTAAGTAAGATTCTTTTCAATCGCATCACGGCTTGTCAGACAGCTAATTGTTTTATCTACTCTTTTGGGCGTCTCTTTAGAAAGACCATAAATGCAGACTGCGACACAAGAGGACTAACGACCCTGAGAATCCTCTGCGTAAGAAAGATTGGTTTCAGCATAGGCAACGAGTGATCACTGCCACACCGTTGGTTGACACAAAACCACCGAAAGTTAACAGAAATGTGTACACATCCCCTTCAAACTTCAACCGCTCAGTTTCCAACTTTGTACGGATCGAACGTGAAAATGCAATGATGCTCCATCGAATTGCACGCATAATGGAAGGAGATGTAAGATTGCAGCTCTCATTCATTTTTATGCAATGTAATCGAATTTATTTTCGGAACTTTCAGCCTTCGATTGACAATAGACCCAACCCCAAACTAAAGTCTTCATTAAATCGTAGCCGGATTAGACAGATGAAATTGCTTCAGATAACTTTTGACAATTTGAAAATGTTTCAAAGGATTGAGTCGGTGAAGACAGTTTACTCGAGAGAGGAGCAGCTCAAGGACTTTGCCAAGCATGAAGAACAACTGGAGCTTGGATCTTACTTTCCCATCTTTTACAAAGTTGCTCCTCCAAAGCCATGGGATAAGCATGCAAACACTGCCATGGACAATGCATTCAGATGCCCCCGACCTACGGTATACTTTTTAGCCTTGTTATCATATTCTTTATAGCCTTGTTTGATCTACGACTGAGGGTTATTGTGACTTGTGCTCCACTCATAGGTCTTCTTGAATTTGGAAACAGATAAAGAAGCGTTGGGCAAAATTGTGATTGAGCTACGAGCAGATGTGGTGCCTTTCAGTGCAGAAAACTTTCGAGCTTTATGCACTGGTGAGACAGGTTTATCATATAAATGCACTGAAATTCATCGAATCGTTCCAGGAATCCTCTGGCAAGGCGGAGATGTCTCGGGGAAAGAGGGACGGGGATGTGGTAAAAGCATTTTTGGAGATAGCTTTCCAGATGAAAACTTTCGGCTCAAACATAAAGAACCTGGGACAGTGTCAATGGTGAATGCTGGGAAAGGTACAGTTTGTAAACCATACTTTGGAGTCTGTTAAAAGTATACTGTTCTAAAAATCTAAAGATCTGAATCGAAATTTTAGATACAAACGCTTCTCAGTTCTTGATCACGGCTAAAAAATTGGATGCGTTGAACGGAGTGAACGTAGTAGTCGGAAAGGTCGTTGAGGGAATGGATGTTCTAGACAAAGTATGAGAAAAATACCCATTCACATTGGTATGAAGTTTAATTTTTTTTGTGGTCTGCTTTTATAAAGGTTAGCTCATTGGTTACCGCATCCGGGAAGGCCAAGCATCGCGTTTGGATTGCCTCTTGTGGGCAAGTACAAGACGATGATGAAGAGGAGGAGGACGATGGAGAGGAATACGAAGACGAGTCTAGAGCCATTACGTCTGGAGATAACAAGGGAACTACTGGTGACAGCGCAGCGGATGAATGAATATCTATTAATCATGGAAGCCATCAATCGATTTTCGTTTTCCAAGTTCTTCATTCCAGCCCATACACTAACAACACTACATCTAATTAATTTTTATAATACTACTTATGTATGATGCGGGAGCAATAAACTTAGCTTTTGTAATAAAATAACTATCATTGTATTTTCCGGCTTCATTTCTAGATGTTCTTTTGTCCTTTCACCGTTTCAGAGTGGCATTATCATTCCTATTGAACCACTAAAGCTCGTTCATTGAGCGAAGAATGTTACAAAATTTAATGATCCATGACTGCACAAGTCGGAAATAAAGCGCCTACAACGCAGTAATAAGGGGTGTTCTACAAATTATAATGAGATCATAAAAAATTATACGTAAGCAATAGTCTTTAGAAACGTCAACGGATTTATTGTAGTAAAGGTCATTATGAACATGGTAAACCATGCTAAGGGATGGAAAACGGATAATCTCAATGCATAATCCATAAAATATCAGGGATGGATGTAATTGCTTAATTACATACATATTTCCCAATAAATCCCATCATTAGTGTTTGGGCAATCAAAATAAAAAGTCCAAAACCGCAAAACTCCATTCCATATAATATTCACCACAAAAAACCTTCTTTTCATTCTGTTTGAATTTTTGAAGACTTTCAGGACAGGAAGTCGACAGACACATATATATCTACTAACCACAATTGCAAACTTTTGTTGTGGGAATTTTATGACTATCCATCAGCATAAAGACAGAACTTAGAAAACCACTCAATAATCTAAAAACATAAGGTTATGATGAAAAACACCAAATTATTGTTCAATCTAAACCGCATAAAATTGTCTCGACAAGGGATACGATGGCTCCAGTACAACTTCCAAAACCTAAAATTATGGCCACCTATCAGATATGATTTGCAAACTTAAAGGCAAAAGCTTTTAGCAAGCTAAGCAGCCATATGATTTACGGAAACAAGCTAACATAGCATGCAATTTTTCTACACCCGAAATTACGCTACCATTTTTTTCACATTATTATTCTAACAGAAGCCCTTTGTGCACACTAAGGATTCCATTTGAGTCCATTATTCATCATATATCTTGTCATCGCCTCTTGCAATATGAGCATCATTCGTTGTGTAACACGACCTTTCAATCGCCTTACCATGCAAGGCTGCTATTATAATGCCCCTTCAAAAAGCTACTCAGGCTAAAGTTTCCCTCGCCTGTCGAACCTGCTTATTTTTCCAAGAACATCAAAAAAATAAAGGTTATGTGATTTCATAACAGCGTCACTGTACAGTCTTCACTTTTGGCCAATTTAGAGTACCCCTTTGCAAACCAAAGAAGCGAACAAGTCATCCATTGTTGGCATCAATTTATACACAAGCTATATATGCAGATGTGGCCTGCATAACACTCTAATAAGAATACAAACCCACGTCTCCTCCACTAATCATCATTACCATTATTTTTCATACCAGCTCAGAGAAACCTTTTCACAAAGTATCCCAAGCAAACTCGTCAACAATTTTTTTTACATATATTTAGTCAAGCACAAAAAACGAATTGGATGGCTATTCTCCGTCTTTCTCTTCTCGCATGCAAGATAGTCCAAGGCACGAAGTAAGGGAAAAATTTATGGCGAGCTCACATGTAGGCTGCACATTCATAACAGCAAAATACACGGTTGGAACATCACCGTCTCATTTTTCCTTGACTTTCTTATAACAAACTTTTTGTGCATATCTAGGTACATCTTGATGTTTCACATGATATAAACCGAAACACCAAAACGACTGGTCTTTCACAAAACCTACAAAAAAATTTTTTCATCCAAGCAGAAAAAGCGATTCGCCTGGTACGTGCACAATTTTTTTTTTTGTATAATAGGTTGTCTGTGTTTTGTTTTTCATGTTATATCGTTGGTGTTATTTAGTGGGGAAACACCGACCGATCCAAGATGTGATTGTGTGTGTCTCCTCAGCCAGTTTTTTTTCTTCTCTTCTCTATTATACTTGGCTTTCAAAGAGAACAGAAGGATGATCAGATGCAGATTTTTATTTGTATAAAATTATACGAAAAGCAACATTCATTAGAGCTCATTCCAGTGTTGAGTGTCTTCTTTTAAAACTCTGCTTCGTGCTATTTTTTTTCTTACAAGACGAGATTGATACCATGAGCTGTGTACAACAGCTAACAAATTAAAACAACAAAAACTCGTTTTAAAAGCCTAAGATCTCAGCCTTGTGCTTACCTAATCGTTGCCAACTTGTTACTTATTGCTGATGCGGATACTGGCTTTGAAATGAGAATTCATTTTGAGAACGTTTTGTATTAAATACAAGTAAAATATCTCTTCAATGCTGAGTTTTTATGTTTACTATACCATCTCCTATCACCCATCACTGGCTACTCTTTTGAACTGTAGTGTGCTGCACTAACTGCAAACTTGGACCGCAAAGAGCAAATTATTGATAAAACTAACTGGCTAAAGTTTCAGCAGTTCCTGTTGAGAAACGGTTACGTGCAGTGCAATATCAAACAATGGGCGTATCTGGATTGAAATAGCGAACACATGTACACGTTCTTTGTGAACAATCAAATTGTTTGTCCCAAATATATTACAATCATGTAAGCTGGGCTTTTTAAACTGTGTAATTACTATGTAAGTAAACCAGTGCTTATGGGACCGGATATGCATGTCTTTTATCATCATACAATCAATTTTTTAAGCATGTGCTGTTTAGTATTCAATTTACTCATTATCATATACAGTGCTTATTTATGATTGTCTGTTTTTCAATGAATATTCCAGATATGGTCTTGCGAACAACGGAAAGCACAGATCTCATTCCAGTTACATGGTTGTTAATCCGGACTGATACCATGAACTGAATCTAGTTACTTTAATTACTTCCCTACAAATCCAATCTCATCATGTACATCAGCAACAGATTCATTCTCGGCCCACTAGAACCTGGATCACATGCCGAAAAGAAAGAATCACCCATGCGTTGCAGATATCCTCATACCTCGACACGATGACATGAAAAAGTCATCAATGCAAGGAGGAAAGTAATTAACGTTTGAAAGCCGTATTGTTCTTCGTCAACGTTCATTCCAGGCGCAAAAAAAAAAACAAAAGAGAAGCCAACCTTTGATGGTCTAACTCCGCTTCAAGAAACTAGTAGCTTCCAACATATAATAAAAAAAAAATAGCTGAATCACTATTTTAAATAGACAAACAACAATTTTCAGAGCAACACGTAAAGAATACACGATCAAGCCAGCAGACACGATTGCCAAGAAAATTGCCAGTATTAAAAGTAACCGAATTCTTCCATCAGTCTATTTACATCATGAGATTCAATACGCTATTTGGAACACAATTTGAAATCGTATGGAAGTGAGGGAATAAAAGAGAGAAATTAACTACATTAGTCTTCCCATAAAATTTGACAGTATTCTGAACTGATGTATTGTGCGCAAACTATATAGTTCCGACTTCGCGCAGGTGGTACAGTGAAAAAAAAAGTGTGAAGGATCACAGATATCTGCAAATGTTGCCAAAAATGTTTTTGCTTTAATACAAAATACGTAATACACTCCGAGAAACGGAATGTTCGGAATCAATTTTCGCTATGTAGGAGGCGAGGAAACTTAATATGATAGAAAAATTTACTGTACACACACCAAACAGCTTTACCATCACGTGAAACTACTTCAAGAGCATCGATTTCTGCATCAATCTAGTCAAGAAAATCTCTTAACCCACGCCAAGAAAAACAGCCAATCAATATCGTAACGATCGTTAATCAATTCAGCTATCATTTGTAACAGATCTCGGTGCTTTTTAAATCAGTGTGCAATCAATTGCATCTTCATGATGATTCTATTCCAAACCTCAACTTGAAGACTTACATGTAGTACTTACAAGGAAAATAATGGCTCGCACGCTGTACAAATCTATTGCAGCAGTTCTCTTCGTTCTTGTAACTATTCAGTACTTTTATTTCTACCCCTTGAAAAATGGAGGCAACCCCGCTTCAGTTAGTTCACTTTCGTCAGCAGTCACCACATACGTGCAAACACCTTCTCATCCAGCACCTGCCATGTGGAAGCAACCGCACGAAAACTCTGTGTTCTACATTGTGAAGCTCTTTAGCCCCCCACCTATTGACGACGACTTTACGACATCATCACCAGACTCGCTACAAGTACCTCAACAACAACAGCAGTTGATAAGCTTACTAAACCAAGCCAACTCTCGGTTGAATCAATCAACCTCAGCAAATCATGCTTTGAAAAGACTGAAATCCAATAAATCATTAGACCTTTTCCACACGCCATCTTCAAGAGTAGCTTTCATCCAAAGCAACAGAAATAGTAGTTCAGAGGCTCCCACCAGTAGCAGCCCTGAAATAACTCTACTAGTCAGTAACTTAACTAGAATCGACGAAAATCGGAGTATTATCACTTTAGTCCCTGTCCTAGATTCTAATGTTACAACTACAATGCACAGTGCATTAGCCAACGCATCGTTACCACTTTGCCCCTCAACTTCACCCTACCTTACGGGTTTTGCGAGAGTCAGACTGCAAGCGCCGAGCTTGGCAGAAATTGGCAGGTTCAACAATGACCTTGCTTTGGGAGGTCATTATCGACCTCCAGGTTGCCGCGCTCGAAGCAGAGTTGCCATCATTGTGCCATTTCGAGATCGAGAGGACCACTTGAGACTGTTTCTTCACAATCTTATTCCGATGCTAAAACGACAGCAAGTTGAATTCAACATTTTCGTTATTGAGCAAGGTGGCAGCTCCAAAAACGAGCCCTTCAACAGAGCTATGCTCTTCAACGTTGGGTTTGTTGAAGCCAACAAGCGTTATCCGTACTGGGATTGTTTCATCTTTCATGATGTCGACTTGATACCTGAGAACGACTACAATCTCTATGACTGTCCTGTTACGCCTCGTCATATGTCTGTTGCAGTTGACAAAATGAAGTATAAACTTCCATACAAGACTATCTTTGGCGGAATCTCGGCACTGACAAAGGAGCATTTCATAAAAGTCAATGGCTTCTCGAATATGTTTTGGGGATGGGGAGCTGAGGATGATGATATGGCTGGGAGGATAGCATTCCATGGTCTCTTCATCTCAAGACCGTCACCTAGTGTGGCCCGGTACAAAATGCTAAAGCATCGTCAACAAAAATTGAACAACCAACGGTATAAAATCTTGCAGAAGGGCAAACACCGCTTCAATTCCGACGGTTTGTCCAATCTAAACTACACCGTAGAGCAGATCATTTTGGAGAAGACACACACACTTGTTCGCGTGCAGTTGTTTCGGGTGGGTTTCGAGGGAGGCTAGCATTCGGCCTTTGCCAATGCCCCCATTTATAGGCTGAAGGGCAAACCTAGAGGTAGATCCTCTTCCAGTGGTATGAGCAAACGAAAAAAGTGGAAGAATGCCAAGCGGGTTAGAACTAAATACAGGAGTGCGGGGCGGCGGTATTAGTACTTTAAAAACGGATGGCATACTACTGATCCGACTTACATTTGTACTTAGCAGTTTTGTTTGCTTATGTGTTTAAACTGTTTAAACAAGACTTGACGCATGTCTGGGTACATTGACGCAAGTGTTGTTAGTGTGCATTATTGTACATGCTCCAACGCAAACAATCCTACCTACGTAAAGGAAACCTGCATTTTTTTCCGCAAAACCTAACCTTGAAATTTTGGTAGCAGAATATGTAAATTCCATTTATCGCGTGTAAAACTACATAGTTCAAACAAATATTTTTTACTCATGCCATTTTAACACGATATTATTATAATTTCCGACTTGATCGCTGTTTAAAATCAATCTATTTTCGTGACAATCTCACCTAAAATACTTCCTGACTTTTTGTATGGAATTTATATGTATATGTATAGAATATGCAAGATTGCGTAGAAAATGTGCTTTGAAAATCTGTTTTCGTTGATCTGAAAAAAGTTGTATTTCATCTGACCTTCCTCAATGCACTATTAATCAGCTCACCTACGAAGATTAGAAACAAAAAAGTATTAATCTCAGGACAGTATCTCATCATAATAATTAAAATTGTTCGTCAGGTAATCCAAAAAACATGACCTATCATGAAAATGTATGCTTTCATCATCACTTTCGTATGGATTTCGGAGAACACTATAATCAAAGGCTAGTGTGTGTTATCGCAGTTTGTTTTTAGATTTGTTCAAGTGCCTTGTGTCTGTTGAGTAAGCCGGAAGCAAACATTTTTCTCGTATGTTATTTCTTTAAGCATAGTTTTCTTGACATCCAGCTTGATTAACTTTGCATTAGTAACTGGAGTCTCTGATTCGACAAGAACTAATCGAATAAAATAAACTTTCTTGACGTGCATGAAGAAAAGACAAGTTAATTAATAATCATGCCAAAATCAAACGAAATTATCAATTTGTAATACATAACAAAACTAGACGCACGCGTACTGACCAAGAAAACAACTTGTTAGAAACTTCCATTGAAGAATTTTTTGTAGACTGGTTAGCCAAAGTAGCGAAGTAATACAGGTATAACTGACAGATCTTATATGTGATTTCAAGAATGAACAGTTTTAGTTCGTTTATAGTCAATTTTTGTGTGTTTATCCTTGTAGTTATACTTATAAAAACTTAATGAACCAGATTTAATGTGCCACAAATCTAAAACTAAAAGATGTAAAACAATCCTATTTAAAATTTATGATTATGGTACGCTCTTGACGTGACATTCCAGGCGTGAACACGAGAATGGAATCATCAAAATTAAATACATGCTAAATTCCTTGTTCCTTATCGGAAATGTTAGTGCAGAGCCATATTTATGAGTTTAAACATTGAGATAATTTTTAGTTCCCGTTATGTTACTTTGTTTTGTTACAATATTTTGAGCAACGAGGTATGGAAAATGTATTCTACGAACGAGCCTAATAATAATAATAAACAGTGAGATGGCGGTAAAAACTTCTGTCGGTGAATGTATGTTGAATGTTTATTACTACTACTTACCTATTACAAGATTTTCCAGGCACTGGCGCAGACAGTGTTCTGATAAAGTTACGCATCTCGTTTAGAGTTTTGAATTCAGTGGGTTTCTCCAACGGATAATGGGCATCACCTTCGCCTCTTCCAGTAGAATACTCTTCGTAAGCAGTTAACTCGTGTATTGGAAGTTGGTTATGGCTTGAGGAAGTAAAAGCTCCGGAAATGCCTGGATCGCTGTATACGGTGGTAACTGAGGTTGTGGGGACCAATGGTATGCTTTTCATAGACTCGGTTCCCCGCATTTTACTTCCTTTTGAAGATATGCCTAGAGATTTTTTCATCTTTCCAATAAAGCCTTTACGCTTCTTTGGTAAAGCGGATTGTTCCATTTGCGAAGTCTGACTATGGGGATACATGCCAGTCCCTTCAATTTGTGGAGGAGGGAAATACCTTGCGGCTGAGGAAGGCATCGAACCATTTTGGTGGGCTTGGACATCCAAAAGTTCCCCTTCGGATTGAGAACTAGATAGAGGCACGTTGAGCAGCAAAGTAGACAACGGCAAAGGCTCAGAATTCTTTCTCACTGGTTTTTCATGATCAGTTGAAAATAAGCGTGAGATAAACTGTTTTGCAGAGGAAGGCTTCGGTTTTTTCGAAGACTTTGAATCTGGCGGAAGCTGTTCCTGATCTGAAGTTAAATCAAAAGCACTTGGAATCCGCTTTGCCTGTACGCTCGTTGTAGGAGTGTCAGCAACGCAAAAGAGTTGAGCAGCCGATGATGATGTGGGCAAGGCAAGATCTTTGGTACTTGAGTTTATAGGCTCATCTTCACCTTGAATTATCTTTGTTTCAATGCTTGCACGATCATCTGGGGACGAGCTCTTGGAATACTGGCGTTGCATTGGTTTTTCTTCGATGACGGGCGAACTGTTTCCCGGATTCCTTCTCTCTATTATTTCTTCCCGTACTTCTGTTGAAGAGGACAACCCTTGTACTATAGCTGGCTCAGGTATTAGTTGATCTTGATTAATTTCTAGAGGGGGATTCTCAACCCCACCATCCTCCTCAACATCAGATTCGCTTCCATCTGAGTAGGTTTCCGACCAGTCCACGAAATTTCCTTTCTTCTCGATAGCAGGCTGACTTTCTCTCTCCTTTTCTTGCCGTGGAGAATCCTTTTCAGATACTTTCTCTCCCATACTTTCTCCTAAGGCTGTGAATTTCTTAAAATTAGCCGCAGCACAACTTTCCTCGTCCCAGTCATCGACCACATCGTCTGTACTTATATTGAAGGTCTCCTGCCTTGAAATTTTTTCGTGTGCTCCTTTTGCAAAACCCGCTATTGAGTTATTGTTAACCTTTTCGCCCACTTTAAACTTAGGTGACACCTCTTTCGAAGCCGAGTTATTCCGTTTTGATGTAGATTCATAAGAACTATACGTGTACGCGGAGGAATATCCCTGGCCAAAGTCATCATTTGAATACAAACTCTGATCAGCTTTCCCCAGTGGCACTTGTAAACCTGGATTATCTTTAGTACCAACGGTCTCCAGTTTTTCTTTTTCTTCTTTGCCAACCACAGCTTCATCTTCATTTTCTGACCAATCCGATTCATCCGAATCGAAAGTCGCCTTGAGATCAAATGGAGTCGTTCGTTTTGAAGTTGGAAGCGCTGACATTTTAGCACATAAGACCAAACACGCACTAACTTTCTGAGTAAAAGTTCTTGAATATTACAAACCAACAAAAGCCTTTGACTTGCAGTTACTCATAAGGGCAATGAATGTAAGAGCTTTGACTCTCACATTTTCACGAGACAATCTATCGATTATTTTTCCCCGTAAGTAGTTTATTAGCATCAATCTGAAATGGTTGCTTGGTCTCATAGTTTACGATATCTTGAGCGTTTGCATGTGCATGTACTCCGTCAGTCATGTGTATATGAATCTTGCTTGGCAGTCAGCACAACCGAAAACACAACAAAACCATTTCCAGGAACATTTAGCACGCATTCAAGAGACCCAAACAAATGACTGTGGCAGGAGCACTACGCTTTGATCGGATTTCATGGAGTTTCATTGCAACTTTACAGCCACTCAAATGTGATACAGTAAAAGTCGCGCGTAGTAAGCTTTCCCCACTTTTGGTTAGTGAAAGCAGAGACAGGTAGGCATATACGGTATTTACGCGTGCGAAATTGCATTTTACTATGTTGAAAACGGGGATAATCTGACAATACATTCATCGACTAACTATCCGTATCGAATACATAATCAATGAGCAAGTAATGTTAATGATGCACAAACTAAAAAATACCATTGATTATAACGTTTATTTATTTTGTTTTAAGGTTTTTGTGGGTTTACAAGGTTTTGTGTTACATTTAGTACAATTCATTCGCCATATTACTTCGGTAAACGATATTCGGTTTATCACAGGCAGATTCAAGATTATTTTGTGTACACGCTTGGGAAAAACTCAATCGTAAAAAAATTTACAAATGCGAGTTAAACAATTTACGAGTCATTAAAAAAGACTGTTTAAATATTTAAAGATACTGGAAGGCTCAAATCAATCCCTTCGAATTGAAATAGGATATAACAAATGCTCATATCGTATAATCGCAAAGACATAAATAAACTTATAGCTAAGTATAGACCCAAATGACTTGATAACAGACAACAGATTAAAACCTTGTAGTAAACATGTAAATGACAGTTAAATTGGAAAGGAGCGTGGTGGAAGTTATCTTCGAGGCGCGCAGTCACATAATTTAATAGCGTGCAAATTATTTATGCAATCTCATGGTTTGTCGTTTTTTTTTCAGGTAAAGGTTTTACGAAGCTGTTCTTATCCTAAATACGGTACTATTCAAAGGCGATTCCTATAGCGTCTACGCATTAAAAAATTGATTATCATGGTGCACTAAAACTCTTCCCTCTTCCGGTAGACTTTCAAATCCTCGATGCGCTTTCGTAACATAACGCAATCATGGTCCAGGCCATCAACGACCTTTTCATACCGGGTTTTTGATTTGTCAAACTGTAAAAAAATAAAATCAATTTCAGCTCATGTCAAACCAAAAAGCATTTTTCATCTTTACCTGTTCTAATGAATCTCCCATAGCCTTTCCAAAGTTCTTGACTGAAAACTCTATTCTTGGAATGACTGTGGCTACAAGAGGACCCGACTCCTCGATAATTTGTTGTATGAGTAACTCAATTGCGAATACTTCGTCTGCTAATGGCGCTGCTTTTGTACCCTCAAAGTCTTCAGGTGTTTGAATATTGAGCTCTGAAACTAACTTGCGCAGGTCTTCGTCGAGAACTTCTCGTTTCTCAAACAGCTCCACTAGATCCTGGAGAACTTGCTGTACCGTCTGACCCCGTTCGTTGATCGTCAGCTCGAGATCTGTATTCCCATCGAGCAGAACGCCTAACGTATTCAGCGTTTCATCATCTCTATCATCAAACACCATTTCAAAGTCGTTCAGTAACCTGTCAAAGTCTTGTCTTAACTTCGTGTATGCTTTTCCTGACCTCGCTACTATCAGTCTGTACTGCAATGGGAAACATAAAAACCAATGAAGCCATCAATTGTACGTTTCATACTCATGAAATATTTGAATTTTAAGGATCTCTTTGCAAACCTCGCTTTCAAATTCATGTATTTTCTTCTGCGTTTCTTCCACAACTTTCAGTGCGGTTTGCATAAAATTTCGTGGCCCCCCAGGTATCCTCTCCATCTTTTCGTAAATGCCAACCTGGTTTTTAATACTTATAAAGGCATCGTAAGTTGGCCGTACTCTATTGTAAAGGTCGGCGAAGGGATCCGTATTGATTATGGTTTTAAACTAGTAAAAGATACAAAATGATTAGGGAAAATCCAGGATGAGCTTAATGTAATATAAAAGAGAGCGGCAACAGTAAACTACCTTCTCGTCCAGTTTCTCTATACGGTCTAGGTAGTCCACCACTCTTTTTAAAACGACATGAGGTCTGCCATCCCTTTGAAAAATGAACGGCAATGACACAAACGTCACTGCTGCAACCAATACTATAACTAAACAACAAGCGCAAGTGTTACACCTCATTGCGCCCAGGTTCCCTTAGGTCGACATGAACACTTTTAGGATCGTTTATGACTGACGATTAGTAACTGAAAAGGTTTCCAGCAATTGACTAGCTATTATTGCTGACACAACTTTGTTCCGATGCATGTCTTCAAGCACATTTTTTGTTACGTGCGTATTTGTTATCAAATCGTTTTGTACAGTATTCACAGGCAGGTTATATGATTGGAAGAGTTTCAGGTTTGCTTGTCGGCACGATACAGAAAAACTGCGATGTTTGTACCTTGATAATTGACACTTCATAAAGATATACAAGTAGGTGTGGGATTGGAAGCAATGAAACTGAACGAATACATTTTCTTTCACAAATTTGGATGACAAACTTGGCTGTACAACGGAAATGGAATCGTTTTTGGATGAACGAAAGTCGAGAGAATGTTTTTCAGCACGTTCACATCGTAAACATTCATGTACATCGCATTCATGATTGTGAGAGTGAATCCTTACTCTCCGTGTCTGTCTATAGCATCCAGAAAAACTCGATCGGAACTGCGAGATCCCGGGCTTCACAATATCATCTGCGAGTAATTGCAAAGTTGTAAAGGATCATGGTATGCACATTGTGCGCTCAGACTATTCCTGATCACAACATGAGTATTTATGTTGAAAAAAGTTTTGTCGGCATGTGTGAGCTTCAGCATGCGAGTTTTACTATTGTACAAAAAAAACAAGTCAATGAATGTGTGTGTAACAGTGTTGATATCATTGTGTAGTATGAAAAGGAGAAGAAAAAAAAATCCGTCAACTCGTTCTGCTTGGAAAGCCTCAACTGCTTTTGTGCATGCATGCCAATTGGAAAAGCATGCGGCATAATGAGTGACGAAAACGGAGGAACAGACGGACACACCTAATCTTTTTGGGACACACATTTTTTTATGAATGTATCATAGTGCACAGCTTTTAATAGGTGTTTTGCAGTTGTTATTTGAGAGATTATAATGATTAGCGTATATTAGAAAAACTTGTATTTGTACTCATGAGGTATCATGAGTTTCGATGCAGATGGGGTATTAAATCGTAGAATGAGGACGAGCAATAAAAAGATTAGCTTAATTGCTTTCCGGTGAATCATGTCTTATTTTCTCGTTCACTTCCAAGTTTTTTAGATTCGCATACGTCTGCTACTTTTAATGCTCTTGCCACTTTGACAAATGATTTTATTGACTTTAACCATAAACATAACAATAATATTGTGCACACATAGAGCATATTACATATAAGCAAATTCAATATATACGAATTTTTAGGTTGTAAATTTGTAGGAGCTTTAGGTTTTAACTTAAAAAAAGAAAGCTTTGCAGATAGTGAAAAAGCCTCCGAAGATTTATGCGAACAGGTGTTAATGCATTTGCGCTTTATGACATTCACTCAATCCCAGTCATACACTTATTTGTCAGTTTTGCACCACAATATTAGTCATATCCGCGAAAACAGCTTGCATAAATTACACAGGTTCTAGGCAGCTACATTATACCTGCCGTGCTCGTCAAACAACCGTATTCTGTATTCTCTGAACTTTAATGGATTGAAGAATTGAAATGTCTTCAGAAGACGAAAACGAGTCTTACGGTCCGAAAAAGGGCATTAAGTTAAATAAAGATCAGGCCAATACTGTCATCAGAAAATATTTTCCGCTTCTTACAGTCACCAGAATTTCCCACATAAATCGTGGGTATAACAATCGTGTTTATATTGCGACCACTTCGGAGAGTCATGAACTGATTTTACGACTCTGTGGCAGGTTTTGGACCCGTTATAAAACTGAAAATGAAGTTGCAACGTTGTTGTACGCGTTTTACAACCACAATAAATCTATACCTGTACCTCGCGTACTTGGATATTGTTCTGATGCACATTTGTCAGGCGTCGATGCGGAATACATTTTGATGGAGAAAGCAGCCGGAGTCCCTTTGGAAAATGTATGGAGTGGTCTTTCAGAAGAGAATAAGAAGAAAATAATCCAACAAATCGCTAAAATATACAGCAAAATTCAAGGCATCCGGTTCTCCCAGCTTGGATCTTTCCAGTTGTCAAGTAATTTGATTGAAGACACGTTTGTGGGTGACCCGAAGGTAAAGGAAATCGGTGATAGCAGAGACAGTATTATACGAGTAGGAAAATTTGTTGAGATTGACGGTGGACCATTCAACACATACCTTGAGTACTTTAGAACTTGTTGTGAAGCGGAAGTGGAGTACTTACGGACGTGTGCGTTTATGAAAGAATCAGTTGGATATGACAACCGAGTGGCAAGAATCGAAAAGTTTGTGGCAGCATTTGGCCAAATGGAAACCCTACCGAGTGGCATAGAGAAAGAGTTTATTCAAAACGTTCCTTTTGTTCTAACTCATGGCGACATTGAGACCAGAAATATCATGGTGAACAAAGAGACTATGAGTATTTCCTGTTTGCTGGATTGGGAGTTTGCAGGATCCTATCCTATTGACGAAGAGTGGTTCACAGGATTTAGCTTTGTGCATGCAGACACGACAGACTGTTCCGTGTTTGATGAAATGGAAGGATTGGAAAAAAGGATCGTGTCCGCAACCGATAGCTCATTGAGAACTTACTTTCTGGATGAAATGCGCAAAAATGGAGTTGTTGTACCCGATGACATACCTGGGCATATGACAAGAGCAGAGCTGTACTATTTCAAAGGATTTATTTGCCCTTGGTGGTTGCGTGAAAAAAGAGATCCAATTCCTGAGAGTCACTACACGGAAAGGGCAAATGCTTGCAGCAAAGTTGACTTGATTTTAGAAAAATACGGATTTTAAAATGTTTTGAAAAAAAAAAAAAAATATTCTGAAACTAAGTATTTTAATGAGTATAAAAGTTGTTTTCAATGTAAATAAAGTTATTTAAATGTTTTAAAGATTTTGTATGAATCGAACTATTTCTCTAATGCTCGTTCAATCATTTTACTGATGGGAAGCCACCCAGGTCCACGAACTTGGTCGTCAATATTCCCTTTGAAATATATTCTGGTTGTGGGAATGCGGTCGATTCCGAAAAGTTCTTTCCATTCAGGTTTCTTTTCCAGGTCTATAATGGCAAGGTTCATACTTTCCTGGTTTTCACGGGCAAGGTTTTCAAGGTCCCCTTGAAGCTTGGCACATATTCCTGATCCACAAGACCTGAGAAGATAGAGAAATTCGATTTAATGATAAATAGTTCATTAATTAGTAAGACTGCAGCTGAGTTTTTGCCTGGTAAAGAAACTCACGGCTTAGTAAAGAAAGCTACAACTGGTCGCTTCTGATTCCTGAGTACAGCAATGTCAAATACTTGTTTGGTTGTAATTTCAAATATATTGACTCTAGCAGCAGATGGATCACAAACGCAGAACAGTGTTAGCGCTAACCCTAGCAAAATTTTTGCAGCCATTTTCAACTAAGTAAAATCTAGAATCTTTCTAAGACGCAACTAAGTTCTTTTACGATACTCGAGGGAATGATGTACCGAATCAACAATCTTTTCTATTTATAGTTGCTCTGAAAAAAACGAAACCTGGAACTTCTTCATCGATTATTGTTCAAAAGAGAAAAAAAAAAGAAAATTGCGCAATTATTGCAAACATGAACATGAAGACAAAAGATTATTCTAAGAATCATATCGTGTCGGAGTATTGTTATTATTAAAAAACAGCTACTTGCCAATGCGGGTAGGGATTAAATAACTGGAAATCTTGACCACTTGTTTGTACTACTTGACAATTCTTAGGTTCAAG
>VICI01000615.1:0-34058 GCA_019593645.1 Akabosia matsudoensis
TAAAGGGGTACTTGTTTATGGCGTTTTTCAAACAACCTCACATAGGAAAAATAAAAAGTAAAAAAGCTTAGGGGTACTTGTTTATGGCGGTCACTGTACTTTGTTGTTGCTGTCCATTTTACTGTCGTTCTGTAATATAGAAAAGAAATCACACTATAATAACCGGAATATTCATAATGACAAGTTAATGAGGATATTTCACGAGAGGAAAAAATATCGATCAAAATGATAAGCTCATCATCAACGTTTCTTTATATCGATGAATAAATTCAGCTTATTCATGCCTTCCTTTTGGCATTTCTTGTACTTCCATAATCTGCATTGTTAAATTTGAAAGAAAAAAAAATGGAAATATTACAGAGAAGTTAATCTTTCATCGATCTACTGCACAACTGCAGATTTGTTTTCATCATTTTATTTTCCCTTGTTATACGAGATTTTTTGAAGAATTTTCTCTCTATTTAACTTGGCAGTTGAAATTATCTTTGTTTAGCATTAGTATCATCAGGGCATTGCACGGAGAAGATTTTATCTTGGTTTTCACTTCACACTAACCGAGCAGTCGTCTGCAAGATGCCATAAGATATAGAAATTTATTTATGAACTTACATAAAACGGGACAGTTTCAAACTAATGGGATTTCTCACAAACATTTTTTTATTAAAAGGACAAACACCTTGAGACGTAATTTGACGCTAAACGCTTGACGCTGCAAATTATCGCTGGCACAAACAAAAAAAAAATTAAATACATGAGCAAAATACTTACGAAGAACGTCATGTCACATAAATAGCCACATTTTGATGGCACTTTACAAGGAGTGGTGCATCAAGACACAACCTTTTACTGAGAATGTGAATAAAATCTCATTTTTTCACAAAACGGTTCTTTCAATAAGTGAGCGTCCATTTGCACACGTTCCATTTTCGGGGCTCAACTATGTGGCGCTCTGTGTGGCTGTCTGAACAAGCAAGAGAAATTCAATTAGTTTTCTACCTTCCTGAAGATTGAGATTTATATGTTTTCCTCTATACCGAAGTAAAAATACTTTTATGAAAACATTTTTCTCTTGGAGTGGCCGTAGCAGAAGACTTGAGCTACAAGTAGTTAAAAGCGATTTATTTACTTATTCATTAACGACTATTTCCACTCAAAAATATTTTCATGGTCAGCATACGAACATCTAGTAAGTTGATGAAATTTCAGTATTCACAATATTATTCAAGAGTTTGTTCTCATATGCAGCAATAAACAAAACTAAAAATTAACAGCGAATGTCTGTATGAAAGCGAATAGGAAGTAAGATAGTGTATTTTTGAAGAAGCAAAAGTTTCACAGAGTAATAAACTCTATTTTCATATTGCGAACCATTCGTATTCATCAATACTGTCCATCTTATTATTCACTTCACCTCACTCAACCACAAAAATCCGTAAATAACCGAACCATGTAGAGCTAGAGTTTTTTGCTTGTGTATTGCACAAAGATGGCAAAGAGACCAAGAACAACAGTTAGAAAAGATCTTCAGAGGTTATTTTTCCTTTTTTGTCTCTCTCTCGCCTTCAAGGGGTGTGTTTACGATGCTGTTTTTGGCTATTTTTATATTTCTTTACTCAATTATCATAAAACAGTACCTGGCGAAAAAACGAAGAGTATAATACAAGAGGATACTTCAAAGACGATAATGAAAATAGGAAAGTTGAAGAAAAATATTCTTCCTCTTTCTTGCAACCTACATGTTTGTCCCTTTTTAGCGTGTTGCTTTTCGCACATAAATATGCAGAAATAGTTGTGTCCACAAGAAAGGTTAACGATTTTTACAGACACTTACAGTCAAAATAATAATGAAAAATAACAATAACGTCACTTATTGGCACATACAAAAAAATCGCCACAATGATCCACGGGTTTTTACTGCTCACTGATAATTTTTTCAAACGCTATAAAATATTATGGTGTTATGTTTAGAGAAAAGAGGTGAAGAGGTTTACAACCAAAAGAGCCCTACATGCGTCGAGCATTGCAAGTGCCATGCATAATATACGCTAAAACAGATAAATAAAAATTCATTTACATGATATCGCTAATATAAAAATTTTCTTGTGAATACTATGAAATTTAAAAGTTCACGTACAAAATCGAAACAATGATCTAATCTGCACATTCATTATGATATTTATGAAGTCCGGGTGGTGTATGATTCCATCTTTCCTAATATACACAAACATAACATTCCTTCTATGTATGTTATCGGTAAAGGCAATAGAAGTAGCGTGGGAATACACATGGTCCATTAGGATTTGTCCTCCGTGAAACATCACAAACTCTCGGCTTAAAAAAATATGTTTGAATCTAATTTGGTTAGAAAGGAGTGAATAGCGGTGGAAAACAAAAAAAATCCTTCTTGCCGTCTTAAAAAATACATAAAACTCCTTAGTTTGTAGTTTACAAGATAAACTTCTGCTCTCCCACTAAATTCTTCATGGTTGCTTGCATGCAGGAAAAGTTTAGGGATGAATACATGCATGAAAGAACTTTATTATTACACGGAGAATAATGTTTGAAATTTAAATACTAACAATAAAACAGTATATTTCTTTGCAGTAATGAATATATGATGACTTTGACTGCCCCTTCCCCCATCAACAAGAAGGAACATAGAGTAGAAGTAGATACGTTTGAAAGAAAGTTATTTGGAGAGAAAAGAGCGTAATAAAAAAAGTAAACTTGTCTATTCTCATTTTGTAGAAAACCTCAAGAGGGTCTTATTTTCGAATATTGTTATTTACGACAAATGCTAATAAGACTTATCATTAACACATGTAGAAAATGTGGAAATTCTCTTTGGAAGAATAAGTCCTAGACTCTGTTTTAAGTGGGAATCGTAAATTGCGTCGGAACAAGCAAGCGTGTAGCATTCCACCAACCCTTGCAATACGATATCCTCTTGTCGCCGAAGAAGCGGAGAGATGGCATTCATGTTGCATCTGAGGCTGTTGCTTGCCTTCAACTAACGATTCAGTTCGTGGATTTTGGCTAAGTTTTTATGGTGAACTGTTTTGGGGCGAATAATACGGTAAAGCACGGCAAAACTGGGGAAACTGCAACATTGCAGAGGGGATGTAAAGTTTTTCCACAAAATTCATGTTTTAACGCTTCTGAGCACCCATCCGAGCAGTTCAGTCTGCTTCGAGCTGTCAGTCTGTGTGGTAGGCTGAATTTGTTCGGTGTGGTTGTCTGTCTTTTAAAATGCGCGTATTATGAAGTGGAGAAATACAGAATAGCGAGGCATGCGTAGTTTAGAAAGCCTTTCCCTAGTTTCTGTCTTTCATGGATTTTAGCTACGAATTGGGGGAAACAGCGATATGATACTCAGCGATACTACTAACAAGGGAACGATTTTTTTGGGAGAATTTATCTCAGAATGAAATGGTTGTTGAAAAACAAACGAACAAAGGGCACCCCAATTTTAACGACTCCTGATTTGGGTGATTTAAGTGGGAAAAGGGAGATATGAAAGATTATGTAAACACATGTTTTACATGACCCGTATACTTGTGTGTTTTGGGTATCATTTACCCACATCTCTTTTTTTGGTGTTTTGGGTAATTATCTGTAGAAACAAATATTACGGTAATGCGTAAAATGTAAATAGACGAAGTAACAAGTGTTCGCACTTGCTGAAAAAATAAGCCTTTTTTAGAGAGAGAGAGAGAGAGAGATCATACTTTTAAGTTGAAACAGTTAGAATTTGTAAAAAACAAAGAAATCTACCTTTGAGAACAAACCCGTCGCCAGTCCTTGTATGCAGATTGGAGGGCCGCTGGCATGACCAAAACGTATCGTCTTATTATCTTCTACAGACCTGCTTTTGAAACTTCCCTTAATACACGTTTGAACATTTTCGATGTGCACAAAAGAGATGCAGTATTTACTTGCTTCTGGGTGTAAAAATAGAAACAAAGGTAAAAGCTTCAAATCCACAAGAACTTAATGACGGACCGTCAATAATATCGAATTTCCTATTGATTTGCTGTATTGTGAATCAAATTGCTTAGCGTGAACACTATCGAAGAATAGAAAAAATTGAAATCATATCATGACAGAGATATTAATTGTAAGACGATTTCAAATGAACTGTTGCAACATTACTATTTTAGCGTGTACTTACTATGTCTGCTGTGTGGTTGATGATGTCTTCGATGACGATAAGGTGTGATTAATTACCCGTTAATTATACTTCTGTAAAAAGAAATAATCTGATTCTACCTTTTTTTGTACAGGGCACGCAACTTACATGTACGTTTCGCATTGCAATATTACTACCTAGTGATTTCAATGCAACAGCAACGATACCATTCTCTTTTATTCTCATCATCGATAATTATTAATCCCCTCATTTTTCTATCCTTTTGATTCAGGCACAATCAAAGTGAGGATTAAGATTACTCAAGTGACTGCAAGACTTTTTTTTTTAATTACCTGTACACGATCGGGGGGTTGGCAGCATCCCTACTACGGTTAATGACGTGTGTTGCCATTGCATGCTACGATTGGAATATAAAATTGACGACATGATTGTACGTTCTTTTATCTGAGTTGTCTTAAGAGATCAGCAAATGAAGGATAGGAAGAAGAGAGAAATAGTGTTTGTTGCAGACTAGACTGCACGGCAGGTGAAGTCCAAATTAAGCGAAAAAACGTTGTGATGCGATGAAGGTGATAATGGCCCTTATTTCCATTATTATCATCGTTTTCACGTGTTGAATTCTTTAAAGAAACGGTTTTTGTTCTATATCTGTTGTCATTTAGGGAAGGCTCCTCTGGGGCTAACTAGTACGTAGACGAAATGCCGACAGAGACGTACAAAACAGAGATGAAAACAATACGAGTAAGTAGCTGCATCATAGTGAATAGTTTTTGATTCCTAAGAAAAGTCAGAAATGAAAGTTACGAAGGAAGATTACAACCTTGGAACGCGTATATGAGTTTATCATCAGAAGTTTAAAAAGAGTTCTTTATTGCTTTTCAAGCAAGCATATGAGTAAATTTCTTTATCTGTTTACGAAAAGCGTAAAACCGGGGAAGCATCAAAAGGAGGAGAATCGTGTAACTCCTTTTTGCTATTAAAATCCCATATTTCTTGCGCACACCTGACAGTAATATTCCAATGCTACGAAATCCTGTGTTTTGCATGATCTCTTAAAATGTGTGGGCAACGGAAAGAATAATTGAAAATTAGGTGTAAAATGTTAGCTGTTATTACTATTTAGCAATTTGTGTACGACTTAGCATTTCGGTTTGGCTGCTGAAACATTAAGTGTAAGCGTTTTATTTCAGGATACTGGCTGCTTTTATAGATCATCTTCGTGTTCCTAAAAGATGATGAGGGGATTGCACATTTAGTAAATAATAAGCAAGCGAGAAATCGCTCAAGGACAATTATCGTTCTGTTTGTCAATTACATGTCATATAGTCCTGTTTATTTAAAACAAGGTAAATTCACGTCATGAATTATGCCACTGCGAGCTCTTTTTCTTAAAATCGCCCGTTTTTATTGTATATCAATCTGAAAACCCTTCCTTTTCAATGAAACGATCTGAGCCTGGTTTGAATTATGATAATAATCCTTGAAACTCTTTTGACATCACCTCTCCACGCAATACAGGCTTCCCCTGCATCATCATAGCATGTCATGGGAATTTCACTTCCTATCTTTGAAGTATCCTCATTTGAAATTGGAAAAAGGACGCATAGGGACAGATCGATTGGTTCTGAAATTGCACCTTTTCAATTTCATTTCAACCCATTTTTATCAGAATTTTGTCTGTTGTAATACGTTTTATATAGAATTTATATAAATTTGATTGTACAAGTAATAATCCTTTCCCATTCTGTTTTTTCATCAAGGTTGACCATATGGAGTCTCAAGTTATACGACATACATCACCTACTCATGTATAGTTTAAAGAGCTTCAGGCACACATCACATTGATTTGATACACATTCCTAAAAAAAGCTTCAGCTTACCTATATAACAGTATTTTTTTATCAAAACGTCCTGGACTTGGCAGGAAGGAAAGGGGAAACCCTCATTGAAATTCACTGGGATGCAGATGTATACAATTGGAAGCCCTTTTTTGCGTTACAGTAAAAAATGAGAAGCATATATACAGCAACCTTTTTTATATTTCTTTCTACAACGTCTTTCTTCTTCCTCTTTTTTTGTTTATTTAATGTTCCTCAACACTTTCGGCAATGTATGGGTGTTGCGTGTGCAGTGATGAACTCTTACATAATAAAGAACAAAAAATATATTAAAAGGATACTCAAATACAGTTAGTTTTTTACTCGCTTTTAAAAGTTTTCTAAATTTATTGCAACTTATGTTTGGCTTCTAGAATTACAGAGTGAAAGAAACCGATATCCTTCATTCCCATCATTTATGATATTTAGCAATGGAGTGAGCACAAAAACACATACGTTTATATCTTTTTTACTGGTCTTTGTCAGCAACAGGCCATTCTGGTCAGCATAAAAAATTAGTGAAGAAAACCAGGAACTAAACTCTCAAAATTGTTTTTTATTCATCAACCAGTTCACACAGTGCAATGAACACTATTCATTTTTTTATTCATTTAGCATCGAGTCACAATGAGAAAGGTGGTGGAGCATCATCATAACTTTGCAATAAATCTAGTGGCATTCCAAACAAATATTTTGTTCCTTATCTCCTCACAGTTTGTCGGCAAATAACTTATTTTTAGGGAATAAATGAAAGTTCGACCACAACAGAGATATTCTGACTTCCTGCTGTGTGTTTTGTCGGTTTTTTTTTGTACTGTTTTGCGAGAAAAGTACTCTGATACTACCACTTCCACCGGAGGTAGGGCATTACTCTTTGTTTTATTTGGGGAGAAATGAAAGAAAAAGAGTGTTAGCTTTGTAGTGACCTGTTACACTCTGACTTTAGCTTTGCCTTTGCAGTTCTTTCCACGTTTGTGCTTAATGGATGTGTTTGAGCTTGGAGAAAATTTCTAGCTTCTGCCTTTTTCATCGCTTTTTCACAAAATACTTTGTCATGCATAATTCCCTGCTGAGATATTGGGATAGGAATACAATTCACGGGTTCACTGATTAGCGTTCCTCATCTTGCTACAAAACCCTAGAAAATATTTTTTAGAGGAATAAAATTTACAGTCTTGAAAATATTTTTAAAAAGTTCCATAACTTAGGCTCATAGATATCACCAACTCCTTTGTATGAAGAAGCATTTTCGGAAGTAATTTAGAGTTCCTCTCAGAACAAGCGAAGAAACACGGAAAAGAAATAAAAAGGATTTACCGAGCATCCAAAACCTATCTGTTACAGTACTTCACTATGAATTGCTTACTTTTCTCACCCAAAAATACGGTAAAATGCGGTGATTTATGGTGCCACAGATTATTTCGCCAAAATCAACTTAAATTGCTTCCTCATACGCTTAAACACAGGAAAATCATGATTACATGGTATACTGACGCTATGTTCGGGAAAGGAGGTGACTATAACTTCAGATTCGGCCTTTATTTTTTGTGAACCACGAAAACATTGGAATAAAATGGTTTACATATTTACAGCAAACACAACATTTTCTTCGTACTATCCCGCATTTCATTTAAACACCTTCCAAACAAATCAGAAAACATCTTCCCATGAAAACTATGAGAAATTCACTCCATAACAGTAATACTACATTTCCTCCCACACGTGATGATGCAAGTTATTCAAATGACATGTTGTGGGAATCTTTTCGGTTTTCGGAAAAATACGCATCTTCTCCATCTCCATGTATAAATAACCGATTTCAGTCCCTAAAACAAGAAGTGTTGTGGAATTCCTAAACGACAAAATATTTGGGGTACATATGTCAAGCGCTGGAAGGGGACCTCATAAAACAGAAAGTGTACATTGCCAAACATTCAAAATATTCTTGAATCTAAGAGAATAAGAGAATAATGAGATTCTGTGTCATTAGACTCAGGGCGCAGAGACATTTTTTAACTGTAGCACACCAGAAGGAATCAGAAAAGCAATCGCAATGAGACGGTACAACAACGAGGCATCTGTGAAGTTTTTCACCCCAAGACAGTACAGTTTACTTCATCTGTCTGAAGAATCCCCTTGTACGAAAATTGACAATTACTAATAATAACGATAGAAAATCTGTTCAATTTTTTAACCATATCCATACACTCGTGGACTTCAAAAATTATGAGGAGAAAGAACTCGGAATTTCCACGTCTCCACGTTTGCATCAAGTCTTTGGTTTTTCTTTACTGCATATTATGTACATCCATATTTAATCATGTTTTAAAAGATATTTCTCCTGAAGAGTGAAAAACGTTCGTATTGTAAGGAGTAGACAAGGTCTCCGACCAAAACTATGCAATGAGAAGTTTGATGGTTTGATGTAAAGTTTCTCCTGCTGCGAAGTGATCAGATGCATCATTTATATGGACGGATGGACGGCTGACTGGAAAGAGATGCATGGGAAGATGAAAAAAGAGCTAAAAGAGGAGACAGAATTATGAGTACAAATGATACCAGCATATAACTAAGCACCATCCCTTTTCATAGCTTTGGTCCTTAAGTGAAGTTCACGTTTTTTATTCTGTAAAAAATGTGACGGGAACGGAGGAGAACACTACTATATCGACGTATTTGACAAAAAAATTGAATGAAAACGATATGATAATGCTTTAGGGCTGCGCAACAGGATGCACCAGCTCCATACTTGCTGCTAGTTGGAAGGTTGATTTTGTTTGTTTCTTGTATTTTTTATTCCGATGCTAGCTTCTTGATAGAAACGACCGAATAAAGGTTTAGAATGATCGAAATTCATTTCGTAATATTGATTTGGTATTTTATTAGCGATGATTTCATGTTACCACCGATGGATGCATGCATATTTATTGTGCAAAAAAAAAAATGTGTGCGTAGATTTGGTAAGCAATAAAGTCAACTATTATTGAAACTTTTTCAAGCACAATGACAATGTCTGTTTTCTTTTAAGATAAGGATGTCGAAAGCTCAGAATGAGGAGAATGTTAACGTCCTATGTGGCTTGTTGGTTTTCAAATTTATTCCTTCATGTTACTTTGGACAGTGAGCAAAGGTAAGAGAAGAACAGTAGAAGGATTTTCAAAGCAAAAAAGGGGGAAACCATGTGATGTGATGGATTGAAGGTGATTTATCTTATGTTATATTTAATCCTTTCTCGTTTTTCAGTCCATTTCTCAATTCCCGTCCTCAAAAAAATGCTCATTGATGATGACAATGAGTAAGTTCATGTATCAGAGAAAGATAGAGAAGACACGCGGAATAAGCTGGGCTGTTCTCACTCTCATGTAGTTTTTGATGCAAGTTTGACATCCACTTTTTAGCTAGTTTTTTTTGAAAAATGCTCACGAAACTTATAAGGATGACAATATAAACTTATAAGCACAGTAATAATATGAAAATTTTAAAGCAAGATTTTAAAACAAGCTTGACTTATTGTTTCTTTAGGAAGATCAGAGAATCCATAATGAAGTCAATATGACACTTTTTATCTGTTGCTTTTCAGGATCCGAAACTTTTCAAGACGCAAAAAGGGCAATGTTACGGTTGAGAGGTTGTTGAGCGTCACCAACACATCATCTTCACTTGATGTCGTGACAAGCCCATGAAGAGTTATCCATACACGCTAACCATCCAACATACATGTGCTCACAGGAACAGAAAATGCGCCAATGCGTTTGCTTTTGCACTTCCGAATCTTCATGAAAACAGCAAAAAAACAAAATATTCATGGTTTTAACAAGATGAGAGCAAAAGCCAGTAGTTAAAAAGTTAGAAAGATAGAAATAAAGACCAAACACAAGTCTTTTTTATCCGGCAAGGGACAAACGAGTAACTCACCGGTTTTGACAGATAAGAGCCACCAATCTTCGTCAACTAAATTTCAACGACTCGTTTCAAACATCTTGGACAGACCTTTTATGAGCCTAGCTTGAAGGGATATGGGGACATAGAAATATTGCCACTACCGTCATGCCAGTGATTATTTGTTAGCAAGTAAACCATTTTTCGGTTCAGCATGAATAAATAGATGAAATGGGTAATAGAGAAATTTGCATATCAGTTTCACGTACAATGTGAGGCTTCATTGAATGTATTTATTGGATTTTTCATAAAACTCGTAGTCCAGTCCAGGATAGACCCACAGGAAGGAAGCAGTTTTGTAAATATAAAAAAAACGCCCATGCAAAGTAAAATTGTACTTTGAAAGAAAAGGGTTTGATAAATATGTTATAACACTACAACTTTTCGTTTGACAATACTGTTGAATGCCTAGACTAATAGATTATTCACTTTCTGATTTGAAAAGAAAACGAAAAATCTACAAACCATCATCTTCATCAGCATAATCATACTCATGAAGAATACATCTAGTGGTTGTTCGTCATTCGGGACTTTGTCAGTCTTCTTTTCATGAACTCACCGTCCATTTTTTCTCGACGTTTTTCACGCTTCATATTTGATTACACTGGACAGCGTCGTGATGTCCAAAACGCGTCTCGTCATGTCGTCGACGGCATCCCCTCGTTTGCTGCCCGCTCGTTTTCTTTAAGTCTTCACTGGTCAGACTTATGCCCGCATACACATAAGCTCCATCAACATCATCAACTTCATCCACGGGTACTACTAAATAGAGATGAGTTTCTTTTCAGCGGCTTTGGTTGAATAAAAGCTTCCCAGTTTTCAAAGTGTGCGTAAAGATCCTTTTGAAATGAATACCCACATTGCAGTAAAATATAAAGGGCCACGACGACAGAGGATATACTTAATTTAGGCATAATACGTTTCATTCTACATAAAATCTTTCATAGCGAGTGTATCAACATAAGTTTAATTCTAATTTTGCTAACTTCTAATCTATTTTCGTCGAACAAGATAGGATTACATACCTATGTGCATAAAACACCTCGGTAATAATTAGTTACAAAAAACATAGCATATTATTAGCTACTGTTCAAGTTTTTTGTTGAACAATTTGTGTAGAAAGAGGAAGATAGTTAGCCCTGTGTGCCAAAGATGTGCATTATCAAGTACGTCACTTGTCTTCTGATTATTAATTATTTGCCGGCTTGAATCTGAGCATTAGTGAGCTGCTGTGCTTGAGATGATGCGGTACATAGTGGAAATTTTGATTAATGTAATGGAAAGAATGAAAGCGGCAAGTGGTACAAGAATATACTGTAAAAGATGAGAACAAATTTGAAAAATTACTGAAATATCCACCTACTGGGGGGAATCTTTTCCTTGTACCAAAAGAAATTTAAAAATTGGGCAAGTGATGTCACTGAAATGGCTCACAAATTGGAATGTTAAATTATGAAATTTATCATCTCACAAAGCTCTGCCTTAATCAACCCTAACAGAGTGTAAAAATCACTAAAAATAACTGTACTTTGTGCATACTTTTTTTCATGACACTTGCTCCAACTGGCGCTAATATGGGAACGGTGTTGGCTGATAATTTCCGAGAGAAATGAAGCGAGACTTGAAAAACGAGGTAAAGTTGGTAAAAGTAGTTTAGAAGTGAAGGCAAAAACGATTGTGAAATACACATTTTCAACTGAAAAGAAGCAACATACATTGAATTCTGATGGAGCAGACTCTACGTTATCTAATTTCAAAATATTTGAAGTGCGAATGTTAATATCATAGATTAACTAACAAATACGTCATATTTTCAACTTCTAGAGAAACTGCTAGTTTCCTTCTGACTTAGCCAACAAAATATCTAACTTAAACTTGGTGATCGATGCCTTTGCTGAGGAAAAGGAAAGCTAATCTCGATTATAAGTATTTGCGACAACTGCGATTGTAATGAGTAATGTACATGTTTTTCTCCAATTATTATACAAAATAGTCAGTCATAGCGTCGGAAATCATAAGAATAATGCTTTGATCCTGCATCCCAAAATTATTTACAACTCACAATTACGCTACAACATGTACCACCCTAGCCGAATCGTTAACCTCTTGAGTTCAGTTTTTTATCAGAAAACATATAATCAGTTTTACACAACACTTTTTCAAACGAAACCAGATAAAATTGACGCAATGATGACACACACGAGAGCACACCACCCAACCACCGCAACGAGAAATTACCATAAAATTTACGCATTAGCCCTCATATTACATAATTATATATGTTTGAAGTATCTCATACATTTAAAAAGGGAAACAGCCAATAGTTGATTTTTTTACCCCGAATATAGCTGCGTACAAAATTTGCTTTAAAACTATGTTTTCTGCAGGCAGAATGCCGACTTTGAAATTTAAATCGGAATGGGATCCATTGTTTGAATTGGCTAAACATCCTAAAGTCTTTCCATCCGCTCGCTGTGGGTGAGTCTCTCCATCAGCGAAAACATCATATCCAAACATCTTTCGATATGGTTGAGCCAGACTATACTACATGCACTTTTATAAAGGTTTAAAAAATTACAAAATGAATGCGTAAATTTATAAAAAATTCAATCTGAGCTTCCGGACCTCGTTGTTGCAGGCTCAAAACTCTACTTTTCATATGTGTATGAACCTTCCTTTCCAATGATCTAGCAAAAAAGGGTTGCATCAAACGGTTTGATTATTAGTAGTAGGCAACGCGAGAAAATTTCTCCCTTTTTCACCATTATTTGCAGCGTACTTAAACATTCAATCATTTTCATAAAAATATGTAATATGCGGTAGAAACATAAATACAACTCAAATTCAACACACGATGCGTTTAATATGCATCCTTTTTTAAAACCATGCCTAGATGAATTTTGAAAAAAAAATATTGAAGAAATGAAGTGTAGGTCAATCATAATCCGTTGTTCGGCTTGAATTCATCTATTCTTTTGATCGTGTGTGCTTGTCATGTTCCTGAAAAAGAAGAAAGGGGTGCCAGCCAGTCAGCCAAGCTGAATTACCCCGTTCAATCTATCAAATTATACAAAACAAACTCCAAACTTGAATCTCAGGCAAGTTGCATGGTTAACGTACAAAATGTTTGATTGTGGCTGTCTGTTTAACTCAAAATCATCATCTGTCTGTCGATCAAATCATAAACTGAAAGTTGTCCTTTTGAAGAATTTTCCTATGGATCGGTGATTACTGTACTATGAAATCGGATTATCTGGAGCGAGTGATTTTGAAGTAAAAACTAACAAATACGGACCATAGCTCATGCAGTTTTTAAAACTTTCCTGTCCAGTAAAAAATTTGAAAATAAACCTTTCCATCTAACAAACCTATTAAGATTTTCGATTCTTGTCAGCAATGATTCACTGTCGTAGGTGGATTTTAAGTTGGGAACATAAATATGATCATTTCTAAAATCTATTAATACAGATGATGTCCATAAATTCTTTTTTTTATATAAAAAACGCATCCCAAAGAAAGGAAACTCAAGACTTGTTTAAGAAAAGTTTTCACAATATGATAAGGTTGTGTTACAGTATTTGTGTAAAGCTATTTATATTTTTTTGTGTGAAACTTCAAATCACGCAACAAAAAGCAGCTAAAGTCAGATCAAAATGTACCAAAGGTACGTAAATGAAATGAATGAGCGGATGTAACAAGCAAAAGGGGACAGAGAGACCGGATTAAGTTCACGCTTATGCTGCGTCAGATTTAATACATTTTTTTCGCCTAGTTATTTACACATTCGTCGAATGTTTATACTACATAAACCAAAAACTACAAGGGTTATTTAATCCCTTCGTATGAGAAGTCTAACGGGAAACAGCAGTGATGTTGGCGGTGGTGACTTACGGTTTTTTGTGCACATGTTGTTATATTTCATTCAAACTTCACCCGGTAAGAAAAATTTATAAAGAAAGAAGGGAATAAAAAGGAAAAAGGTTATATTAGATTACATGTGACAATTTCCATATACCCTTGATTCAAAATGTGATTTATATGGAAAAGAAATTACATCGTGGAAGATGCAAGTCATCGGGATGGGACGTCTCCTTTCATTTTACTTCGTTTTCAACGTCATTCTGAAAAACTATAATTGGATATGGACAGAACAACTCTGCACTTCGGATTGTGCAAGAATAGTAAAGGGGACAATAGCATCAGAACACAAGGATAAGTTAACTCGTCCTATGGTTAATGCGGATAAAAAAGTGTTATTTACTGTAAATTCTTCCAGGAATGTCAAATCGTTGGCGTTGTTGGTACAATGGAGCTTTCAATTGTTCTTTTTTTAGACATGGTAAAATAGATATGATCAAGTATTTTACGAAGGACCTTAGGTAGTTACAGGAGAAAAGATACGTATCAGACCGACAATTTTCCTAAAGTAGACACAGTTGAAATCAATGTCGTTACATCAGCAAAATTTTAAAGCATGAGCTTCTGTTCGTACCACTGTGCAAATAATAACGTTTTCATTGTTTAAAATAAATTGGGTAGAATTCTTTCGACTGCTGAGTTTTGTATTGGGTGTAAGTGCTGCGAATTCTCGTAGAGCAATTATTCATTCGGCGTGATTTGAGATAAAGAGAAACGGCTATGCCTTTAAAGTTTCAAGTCAAATACTACCAGCTTGGTTCCAAGATTGCTGAGATATGATGTTATGATTTCATAGTCCGATAAAACTTATTACTTCATACGGTACCTCAAAACCAGTGTAATTTGCGAAACTGTTACTATGCTTTCTAATTCACAGAGTTGCACGGTTTTTATTACATTTCTTCATTTCATTTTCTCTAATGATTTTAGTTTTTAAAGTGGACCGTAATCGAAGAAGCTTTCTAAACTTTAAGAGCCGCATGTACAGTTGCAATGTTGATGTTAGTTCAGCAAGTTGTTTTTCAACAACTACGAAAGAAAGCAAAATTATCAAAGGAAAAGCAATGGAAACAATTACACTTCCAATCAACGGCGGCTGATTAGGGGTAGCAGGAACGAAATTTCGTGGTCATTCCATTTTCTAAGTAAAAAAGCAATGGAAGTTATCTTTTGTCAATCCAGCGAGGCATGTGAAAAATTACCTTGTTTCGCGAATTTCTTTAGCGAAACCACACTTTCTGGCGTTAACGTTATCGCTTCCTTTGAATATAATTTCTTTGCATCTATACACTACAGACCTATGTTGGTTAACTTTTGTCCATACGTTTTGCTTCTGAATGTAGAGAACGTGAAAATGCAGAATAAACTCTTAATTTAATCCTTTCCGTTAACATTCCCCCTCATGTCAGAGAGTAGCAATTTAAACAAATGACTTTCTGTTACGTTAACACAAAAATACCCTTTGTTCTGAATTTTTTGCATTAGTAGAAATGAGCTGATAGGCAAAGGCTGTGGTCAGACAGGACAAAATATGGCGCCGGAAGTCGGAAGTTTTTTTCCACAAAAACGCGAGTGTTCACTGGAGTATAAAATGGAAAGAAATCGCACTGAGAATGCTAAATATTATGCATCAGTCTTTTGAGCTAAGGTGAAAGACGAAGACTACTTTTGCCCTGTAGGAGCTTTCAAGTAATTCCCGAGAAAAATATATACAAAAATCTTACACAGGACAACTAATTTCCTCAGTTGAAAATTCTATCCATTTTACTTTCTTCTTAGATTTGCTTATAGGTATACTTGCTTGTTCATGCTGCTTTCACAGTGAGAATAAACTTTTTTAGTTCCTGCTGCAAAACAAAAAATAATGGAAATTCCTACTATAAATGAGTGTGTGCGTAGTGCGGCTACGACAGCTTCACGCAAAACACGAAAGAACTTTTCTGGTCGGTACGAGGAATAATTATGCAGAGATAATTTGGCCCAAAACGTAAAAATCAGAATTACTTTGTTAAAAAACGTGGAAATAGCTAAATTAAAACCGAGAACGTAAAGCATTCGATCAAGGAAATGTCCTCCCTTATGCACCTTAATGAAGAAGCTTGAGCGTTAAAATATCATTAAAGTTGCCCAAATTTACTATATACCAATAACTTTTTCATTAGCAGACGGACACAAATGAAACGAAAACATGAAGTATACTTACCATAAAAATAGTTTTATCGCCAAACAGCAGTTCTAATTAGGAAAGTTTGCTTCCTGAAGTACAGTGAAAGTAAGAAAAAGAGAAACCATCAGTGACTTGATTATTTATTCCGTGTAAAGTCTCTCAAAAATTAAACATACTTGTGACTTTTGATTATCTTGTACTAAATGGTACTATGTAGTACATACAGTGGGTTGTATTTGGGTGCTATGCTATCTCAAAGACCACTCTAAATGTTCCATTCTAAGAAAGCATGGTTTCAAGTGTATTGTAGAAACTTCTCCAATTCATTATCCCGTCTTAAGAGAACGCTGTTTTTATAAATTCGTATTTGTTTTACCGATTTTCATAGCCTTGTTTTATGCCATTAGTATGCATTAGAGGCAAGTTTTATTTTCAAAATTTATTGTCTTTCACACAGGCGATGTGAAACTGGACGATGTTTGAGAGAACGAGCTCAAAAGTGCCTTACTGTTGCTTCTTATTGCTTCAGTTAGCATCTGCATGTTGCTCCTAGCTTTTTTATTAAATTTATTGTGGTCATTGTAGTTGTTGGCAGAGTTGTCCCGCAGAAATAAATAAACAACGACAAAAGCAATGTGCCTCCTGTGCACAGGCTAATGGACGAGCGTATATCACGCATCCCTTAAAAAAGAATTATATATGTTACGTGTGGAGCCCAAAATGGCAAGAAAGACGGACTTTTTTTGGAGCAAGACGGAGAGTAATGTATTGCTGATAAATTTATTTACGAATACGCCTAAAATGCATAAAACGAGAACCAACTTGTCACTGTGTAGTAATGTTTCAAAAGTCCCGATTGCAAAGGCAGCTAAGCTAGTAATACACAATTCTTGAGTAAATACCAAGAACTTTTAACTGTTATTTCAAACGATTGTGCCTACATTTTATCCAATATCTTATCTCTGTCAGTGGTCTTAATTACATCTAGTCTAGAAAGCAATTAATACGAGGAAATATAATGTAATATTTATTAGGATGATAAAAAACGCAAAAGCCTTTGAGAGAACAATATACCGCAATGAACTGTAGTGAATAATGTGATTGCACAGGTCTAAACGATGCTGTACAAATGCTAATGTATTCCAAAAGCTGCTCCTTATTAGCAAGCTCTTTTTATTTTCATAAAGTCGAAATCCCGAGCGTAGTAATTTAACTGTGACACACACTATGTCGATCGTTTGGATGTTGGTCTGTCTCATTTTATGTGGTACGCGAGTAATGAAAGTTGCAGATTGCTAGAGAAATTCTGAAGACCCGCAACTTTGATCTTTCATCTTTTCCAATTCCTATTTATGCAACATATATATTACAAAGAAAGCAAAATAATTACGAGCCATACACACTTTTTTGCGATTTCACAGACTGACTTCAAGAACCAAGAATTCGAAAAGGTCTTAAACAGCACTTCGTTGCTACCTAAAACTTAATAATCGCCCGACTTTCCAATATTTTTGTAATATTTAATGTACTTGACATGCCCCATGTATAGTGCATTATGGTCCACATTTTAGAAGAATCATAAAATTATGCAAACGGTTAAAGGGAAAACTGCCTACAGGAGACGACATATTACCAACATTTATTTTTATTGTTGTTGTAACAATTCGTCGTCTTCTTCGTGTGATGTAGTTTATTACCTAAAAATGTAAATAAGAACCTTATTGGTTGCACTATTGCTTTGTTTATTAACCCTAACCCACTAGTTTTTTAAAGTTTGGAAAGTAAATCAAATAATGTGTTACTTTAGTAGAAATAAATATATTTAACGAAAGATTGATGGCGGTGACCGTTTGGTTGCTGCAAGAACACACGGCACACGATTGTGTATTTTAAGCATGTCCTCATTAATGTTAGTCACATAAAATGTTAAAACAAAAACTAAAAAGACTACTACTTTTTCCAGCTAGGTTTACCCTGCATTCCTTTTTTCCTTAAAATCACTTCATTCGCCCAGTAGGATACAACAATATAAAGTGAAAGCCTCATTTTGAATTCCTTCCTTTTGTTGATAACTAATAGAAAGTGCACAGGAAAAGAGTTGGTTTTTAGTTTCGCAAAGGAAGGAGTTGGGTAATTGCGTTTTCTCTTTGGGCTAAATGTTTATGTACAACGAAAGGCTTCAAATATGTCAACATTTTCACTCTGACATGTTGCTGACAAGCGAGCACGAAATTTAACAATTGTAGTGCTTTCACCTGCAGATTTTTTATTATCAAGAAACTTAACTTTTTACTTACGAAATCATGGGTCGAAATAGTCAACTTGGCTCCAAACACGAAGAAGTAAATCGTCATAAATTATCCATTGGACAAACGTGAATAATATGCTTCTCAGTAGGCAGTGAATGTAAAGTATAGAGGAAATGCTTTGAAAGAATTTGGAAACAGAATATTTTAGTGTAGTGCAGTTTATGGCAAAACCATGGTCGAAATAGAAGAAAAATGTTCAGTAAGAAAAAAGTCATTTTTAATTTGAACCGGACAGCCATATCCTTGATAAATAAATTCTAATATCCTGGCTTTATTTTCGTGTTTTGCTTCATAATTTGCTCGTTTACGTTTGGGGCAATTTTGAGACAGGTTTCGTTTCACATAGTGAAAACTCAAGGTGCCAGTGCGTGTAATTAAATTTAACGACTGCCTAATTTTGCGTCACAATAGTTGTAGCGCAGAAGAAAAAACGTGCTTAACCTTTGAGCCATCGTTGAGGTCAATATTAGAAAGTAAAAAAGTGCTAAGGCACTTTTACTCCTTAAATTAAAACTTTTTCATAAATGCGTATATGCATTTTCATTTCATGTAGGTGTGTTGATTTTCTTATCATTTAATATATTCCAAAGGTCATATAACCTCACAAGCTGCTATTAATAGCCGTATTTTTTATTTTTAAGCGCCAAAGACCAGTTCATCTCATTAATGTTCGTACGAAAATAAACTTCAAGTTTTCTCCAATTAATTTTCGTGTTCTGCCAAGTCAAGCAAAAAACGGCCGTTCGCATTTAAATAGTGCAGTAGGTTTCGGAATGCAATAAAATAACCACAGTTTGACAAGTGCAGGCTAATAATAGAATACGTTCCCCGATTAATTTGCATTTTGGAAAGCATTTTTGCCTTTTCTTGATGGGTTAAATCGGGTTTCCGCTTTCCTCGTGACTGCTAAGAAGTGTTTTAATAACAGTGTTTATTGGAACAATAAAGTAAACAGAAGCACCTGCAACAGTACTTTCCGAAACTACTCTAAATCCGTCAAACATATGAAGTAAGCCTTTGTGTGAGATTTATACCCTTTTTCTAAAGATCTGATTTAAATTGGCATAAAAAATATAAAAAATAAAAATGTCTTGACATAGTCAACAATAAAACACACATAATTTCTATTTTCAAGCACATGATACTGAAAAAGAGGCCATGAAATGGAATGTACAATGAATACTAATAAGCTAAAAAGTGTGTGAGTAAACATGGTGCTCCAAATTAAGAGTTACAGAAGGAGAGGTTACGCAAATTGAAATGTTTTCACTAAGAGTATTATACTTAGAAGAATAAGAAGATTTCAATAGAATCTAGCATAAAACAGCCAAATAATCTTATTATCTCGGTAACACCTTTTCAAGGGGAATAGGAATCCAGGAAAATTGAAGTAATTTTCTATTCATTATAGAGTATTATGCATGCACGAGTCAAATAAATAGGGCACTTGAGAATATTTTGCCGATGTTAGGGAAGAACGAGAACAAATTATGTGCACCCACTAAACAGGGTAAAAGACACCGCAGTAAGTCTAGCGAAGCAAAAGGCCACAAAACTCAAAGAAGGAAACATTACAATTGGGGAAAACACAAAGGTTTGAGTGGAGTTAGGGTGGCGAAAAAAGAGAAACCATATCATAGCCAAGTAATAAATGTGGGTTACCCTCCATTAGCTTCTAAATTTCACCAAAATACGGAAAGTCATACACAATTGTGGGTAAAACCTTTGGAAGCACAAAAAAGGACGGGAGCATTATAACAGCGTTTTTTGCCAAACTATACCATTCACGACCGTTTAGCATGCAACAATTTACCTAAAAAACTAAGATCATGTAAAAAAGGTACGAGGTTGAGAGCACTTATGGAAACTTTTTTACTCACACCGTAATGCACCCGTAATTGCCTGTTGGTTGCAATATAAGTTTGATAAATCCTACTTGAAAGTTTGACGAACCATCTTTTTTTGAACAGGAAACTGCCACTTTTAGGGTACGATAAAAAAGATTTATTAAATGTGTTATTTGTAGGAATCATGATTCCTGATGTGATGGGATTTGCGTTTTTTAAGAAAATTTCACAGCTTTTACGTTTTGTCCACGTGAAGTCCTTTTTTTTTCTTCGGGTTTTTTATCAATTTATTCTCACACACTTACACAAAGTAGATTAGGGAAAATTTACTGGAAAAGCTATAAACGACTCGTGGCCATTTTTCACAGATTTTTCCACACTTCGTAAAAAGTTATCTTTGTTCTAGAAACGGAATACGTGGGCATTGTTCAGAAATAAAATAAGCAATTCACGCTGAATAGGGAATGATACGCATCTTTTCCACAAAACACAAATTGTTTTGCTTCTCAACAGGCAGTAATCTAGATAGGTATAACAGTTTGGTTTTGGATAAAGCTCGTGTAGAAATGTGCTACATTTCACAGCTTTATTGGATACAATATTTTATTTTCTGAGATAAAACTCACAAACTATTGGATTACTCTCACAATCGCAGTTAACGTTTGTTGAGTCAAAATTTGTAGCGTACGGGGTAAGTGACGTACTGTTTTTCTGACCGGGCCTATTTCATATCATATCGCACCAGTTGATCTTCATCATTCATAACTTTAATCATTTAGTGAAATATTTAGCCAAAACTCACTATAAATCTGTTACATTGGACTAAAAATAGAAAGTCATCATCAATTATTCTCAGACTTTGTACACATTCCGAGCAAGGGAGTTGTAGACCACTGCAACCGCATTGAAAAGAAGTATGCTCGGCAGTAAAAATATAATTAGTGAACTGTAATTCAAGCATTCGTAATTTTCCTTGATGGAATTTCAATTTATTTGAATTCACTAACTTTAAATCCTATTTTTGGTGGAAGTAATGAATTTTCAATTGTAAAGTAATAAAACAGTATTTGGCTGCTCATATATGTCTCATAAAAACGTACTGAAATACTTATAGGGTACATTCTTTCTCTTTTGCGTACTTCACCTTGTTCTGTTTTTGTGCTTCTTGTATTAGTCTAGTTTGTCGAACAAACCGAGGGTCTTTGATTAACAACAATAAATGTCTACTTACGTTGATGACGAAAGCGATCAAGAAATTCCTCTATCGCTTCGTTGGCTTCTACTTAATTTTTTACTATCTCACGTGCCAACATTTTAAAGCACATCATTACATGCAAGTATTCACATTATCAGCTAGTACAAAAATACGGATACTTCAAGATAATTTCATGTACGCCCATTTATAAGCAAACAACAAACGTAAACCTTTCAAAGCAACTGATTTCTACAATTATAGCAGGAGTATGAAATGTAATTTTATTTATAAGCATGAAATTAATTCCGAATCATAACTGGCTTCCCTGATTTACAGTCAAATATAATAATTATTTCTAACTTGTTGCCCTATACATAAACATTTTTGCAAACTGTAGTTGCTTTATGGAAACCCTTTCTTCATGTTTTATATGAAACCATGTTACATACAATTCCACTTCCATGCAATTAGAACTCCCACTTGACTTATAATTACGAAGTAATTTTACAAGGAAAACATTTTACCTATTAGTGGTATGGAACTACATATTCAATTCAATTTCACGTCTTTTCGCTGCAGACATATTTTACAAATGAAAGAAAAACACAAGAATTAATTTATTCGTCAAACGACGAAGAGGTGTATAGTCTTATGTGTTGAGGAACCCCCAACCCAGCTCCTATAAGTTTTTCCATATATCATTACAGCTTTCTTACTGATTCCAGCACAGACCATCTGAAAATGCGGCACACATACTTTTGTGAATGCAAATTCAACACAGGAACCACAAAACAGAAATATAAAACCCTGTTTTATGAATACGAAATTAGCAGCAAACCCTCTGATTTAGTCGTGATGGCTGGTGGTGTCGATTATTTGATCGTGTTTAATTGAAAGACACACGCCTCATTAAATATTCATCCTTTACTGTTTTACTCAAAAGAGTAATCTGTTCACGCTTCAAGTACCGGGGGAAATTAAATCCTTGTGTTTCTTCACCAACTGCTTCTCTTGTAACTTGTAGCTTGCAGCTTCCACTTACTGTGTGTAAACAGTTTCGTCGGCTTCTTTTCGAGCATTATTATGTCAGAACACTCTATGAAACCTAAACAATTCTGCTTTCTCTCAGTTTTGATGCTAGCAAATTGCGGATTATGTCATGAGAGTGTTTTTTTTTTCAGTTTTGTGAATAAAAATTTAAAAGTATACGATGATTAGAGACAAAATTGTCTCCTGTATTTTCCGCTACGCTCCTGAAGCTGTAATAAGAAACGACAATACAGGCTTATGAATGAAATTTTGAATGAATCTGACACAGCGAATGACAAATATATTCTACGTTCAACGTTTGTACTTCTATATCATTTTTCAATTTCAATTGATTTTATCGAACTAAAAAAGCTACTTACTTTTGACATCATGTACATCCGCAATAGAAATTTTTCTTGAGGAATAGCGGATGTAGTCAGTGCAGCGATAATACATTTACTTAGTGAAATACCATATACAAGAATTGAAAAACGTCATAATTCAAGCGGAGTTAGCTAGGTGTGTATATATTCTCGTATAGTAAATACATTCAGTTAGTTTCGGATTGACAAAACAAGCATTCTTTGGACGTAGCCGATTAGAATGCGAAATGAGAAACGCTTCTGAAGTTGATGATGAGGGCAGCAGTAAAAATGTATCAACACAAAAAATTATTAGAAAAGAAATGAGACAACGGACTTTAAAGCATAAAATACAAGTATGACAATTTTATAACATATATATATATGAAAAAAATGAAATATAAGTAAAGCTCTAACCTGCCCAATCTTTCACAATGGGATATCTTAATGATCATATCTAACAGCGTGCATTGACTATTCCAATCGAAATGCGAACTTGAATGAAATTGCAATTTTAATTTGGATACATTTTTCTGCTTTTTTCACTTTAGTATGGTTCTAAAAATAAAATCGTAGATGTGCAAATTGTAAGAAAGACCTGCCATGAAGATGGTGATGATGATAATATGGGAATAAAGCGATAAATACTAAATACTAAATGCCACAATAGGGGAAATCTAAAGGGATTTAGAGATTTTTTCGAATTGGTTTTGAAAATACCATGAATTCAAAGATTATTTTAAATTCTTTACGAGTATCGAAAATTAATTCAAATTGATGTGCTCAATTAACCCTACATAGTAAATTGTGAAAAGGCACGACCACACTCTACCTGTCCATTCCATCCTTCCACCATTCCTGTTACATTTCTGGGTCCAGGGAACATACAGGAGCATATGCATACTTTGCGAATCAAGATTCGTTGGTACGATTGATTAGAATTACATACTTGTCCTCAGAAAGACCCTTACCGTGAACGTATTTCATTGCATCACAGCACATGCTTCAAACATCCCATCTCGCAAATGGTCAAAATGCCTCTTCACCATCGATTACAGGTATAGATTTCGTGACATGACGGAGAATCTTATCCGTAGCAATGTATAGTCACAGTGGATAAGGCATTCGTAGAGTGTGCATAATTTGGACGACTGCTAAAACATGGCATGATTTGGTCTGCTGAAACATAACTGTACACACTTCCGCGGAAGAAAAATTTTTCAAATGAGACTTCTTCAAACTAGGAGAGGAGGATGACTTGATCCTTGAAGAGCTTCAGCTACATGTTGACTTATCATTTCACTGTTTTACACGAAATGGTTTTGAATTTCCATAAACGTAAGCTTATAGCGAGGTCAATAATCTTTAAAAATTTATTCAAGGCGTGTCATTTAAGTATGTTCCTTCTGAATTCGTTTTCGCTCTGGCAAAAATATATTTGAAATTGTGACTTCTGTGCATATTAATCTACTGTCATAGCATAAAATTCTTTTAAAACAATGCTCCTTCAAGTCATGTGATGAGATAAAACGCTTCTTCTTCACGAAATGTATGATTCCATCAGGTATAAGAAATCCTAAAGAGGTCCTGCTGTTCTTCTTCAGCTTATTTTTCTCATGGTTTTTATTTTTAAAGATTATCGCAATTTTGACTACGAAGCGGAATTTGGGATGTGATGAATTGAACCCAGCAGTTGACTAGGTATAGAGAGCGCGATAAGAATATGATTTCTATGATGAACAGAAAATGAAAAAGGTGGGATCACAATCGCGCACACAAACATTATTCTCAGCAAGCAACAGCAGGAGCTAAAAATGTTCTTGTGAATCCATTGTGACCAGAAAGAAAAAACAGACAGAGAGATTAGAGCCAGAAAGAAAGATGATTTTAGTAGTTAGCAATGCATACCTGATTAGTATTACATGTTTTCTTATTCACCTTTCTTTTTTCTTATACCGTGCAAAAAATATGATTTTTTTCAACAATGCAGCATTGTAAACTCTTCAAGTTTACGTTATTAATAGGGATAAAAATAGAAATGATACGGCTGCTGCACACATGAAATCTGACCAGCCCTAGAAGAGGATAAACAGTTTCGGAAAAAATGTACGTGAACAAGTAATAAAGCACAGAGGAGTACATCATATCGAATTCTTAAGTCATGCTAAATGTCTGTATTATTGGTATAAAAGAATTCATTGGTAGTACACACAAATTTCAGTTGATTTGCGCCTTTCTTAGAAAAAAAGATGACATGACAAGCATTTCTCGACACAACAATACACACGCGATTGAGGGAAGAAGCGTATTTTAAAATTAATACGTAATATCAGGTGTTGTTTATGTAGCGTCATATAAACACTTTGTAGCGATAAAAATGCTGTACGTATGGGCTAAACCATACAACTACCATCCATGCAACAGATTTGGGCTTTTTCATAATTTTTTGTTCACATCTTGGAAGACAACCCCTTTTGTAGTTGGAGCGTTTTGGCTTTCAGCTCGCAGAAATTATTGCAAATTCCTGAGAACACGTTGAAGATACGTGATAAGTTTTAGGGGCTTTACCGTGTCTTTTCGCTTACATCAGGTGTAGACCAATGAAAATGGAAACGAACACCTTCCCATTTATTGCGCCAATGCTTCATTTTCTGAGGAAAATGTTTTTGACGTGTGCTGCTATGCCTTTTCATGAGATGATGATTACATGAGGCTTGCTTTGTTGTCTGAAAGGAAGGAACAGAAACGAATAATGCACGCTTCTTAGAGACAGGCAATGCATTAAAGAGCACTTGCATATATATTCTTTCCTCTTGTTACGCATTGGCCTACAGATGCACTATTTATCGCTGGTACAAAATATTCTGCACATTAAAGAGTATGAAAAAACGAGGGTTACCGTATAGCTAATTCTATGAATCACAACTAGTAACGGTCTTAATTATTGAAGGGAAAACATGTAAGACTACTAAAAACTTTCTTCGAAATATGTACACAACATATTTCTCTTGTTGCTAAAAAATTAAGAGTGAAAATGATTTCAAATGAACACTAAAAGTCGTAAAGAGATATTGTACGAAGTACCTGTTGCTTTAACTGGAAAATGGTGCTCATATATACGGTTATTTCATCATATAAAATTATGCATTACTGATCCTAATCATGATTGTCACGTCACCCTGCGAAATTAGGACTCAAAAACTTTCTTGTAGATTACAGATTACATAAAACCGTCTGGCTAATACAGCGCATCGGACTTTTACAATATGTGGCATGTAGATTCAGTATTGAAAAAAGTAACCAAGATCATTTGTTGCGCAACATCCAATAACTACTGATTTGTAGAGAAATAGATAAAAGTACAGAAGTTACAAGCTGTTTTGTCGGTATCTGTCAAAAGATGATAATATCCTCAAATACTTTAGTTGATCAGTAAAGAAAAATAAATGAATTTCTCATCTAAATGTTTTTAAGGATTTGCATGTAAAATAAGGAGACTCTACCAATTATGAGTATCGTCTTTGGAGAATGATGTAACGTTCATCCACAACGCGTACTCCTCACGAAACTTTAGGTGGATTAAATATTCCTTTGTTGATTGCACCAAGTGACGAGGGATTGACATGAGGCAGCAGGAGGTAGAGTAATTAAAATGATTTTTCATTTAACATAACTTAAAGGAAAAATAGAAAAAACAGTTGGTGTTTCTTCGTTACGTCGATTCGATTCGATTTTGGAATGAATAATCTATCAAAATATTTATTTTGGAGTTTGTATTAGATCAAATTAATATGCAGACGTACACAATTGAACCACGCCATGTTTTTCTGAATTGAGTCTGAATTTTATCGTTGCTGAAGTTCATGTAAGATGGTGTAATTGTCAGCACTTTTTGTACTTGCTTGTAAAACAATTGGGCTTTTGCCCAGGACCAGGTAAGATCATTTACTTACAAACCGAGGACGAATGAAAATTTACAGCGAAATTTACTTACATTGCTGAAAATTTTACTTCCTTGGAAAAACAGTAATAAAAGCTCAAGGCAGTATACGAACTATTAAAAACCTAGCATGTCGACTCGTGTCAACATAGATTTTAATTTAACATCAATGTTCGCTAATTTACTCGATGGATGTGTGCATTCTTTTGCCAAAATTTGCGGCGATTCCTCTTTTTGGGCAATCATATTACGAGCATCACACAATTACATATTATTATATAAAATACAACGGAATGCATAAACATAAACCATCATCATTGATTTCATTCGATTTTATGTGTTCTGAAGTAAACCTATTTCCTTATGGTGCTCTCATTAAGTTGTCAATTACACAAAGGATCTTAAAATTCTTTTTGTACTTTTGTCAAGTCAAAAACACAGATGAATCATAGTCTCCTAACTTTTACGATGGTGCGTACGAGGAAAAGAAGTCGTAGAATATACATAAAATCTGTCTAAAATTTATCACAAATATTACAAAGTAAACGTTCTCAATTTAAGATTCAACTCAATACACTTCAGAGATTACGATACAAGAGCACAGTCCAATGAAGCAAATTTTTTCTCCCTATTTCAACTATGCTTTCAAATGCTTGATATAGGTATATAATTCTCTTTTTCCGCCCGCCGCCAATAACTCCCATTATTATTCAAAACTCATATTTGTAACCCTTTAAAATATGCTTTTCCATATGCAAAATATACATACCTAGTTTAATGATCAGAAGGGAGGAAGAAAAGGGTTCATACAGTTGCGCACATCCTCCATATACTCTTCTTTGAATAAGCGTAAAAAACACGAATGTGCTCCATGAAAATTTCTTCACGTCTCCTGCAAATAGTAGCCGATCCTCATATGCATACCAACACAGATGTACATTCATTTTTTAAACTTTAGATGCTTTTTGTTAGACGACACTGAAATTTTTTGTATGTTAAACCCGAGAAGCAATAACAATATATGGTAATAATAATGATGATAACAACAGCGCAGCAAAATACAAATCGTATAATGTACAAACGCCAAAGGTATTAGCAAAACATAGTACGGGAGATTTCCTTCTACTCTATTCATTTGTACAAGGCTCCCAGAAACCCTTTCCCGCTTAATTTCAAAGCAGTTTCATATGCATAGATGTCGTCAAGCGTCAAGATTCCATTCATTCATGTATAATTGTAAAAATTCATGCTTCCCAACTCTTTATGTTTTTCCGATTTTTACACGATCACTTTTGAGTCTTAACATATATAAAATGTCATATCTTTGCATAAATTCATTTTATTTGAAGGAACAAAAACATAATAATACGTCACGTGCCAAATTTGTAATTTCAATGTGTCCAATATTTGAAGAACGTCGTAGTGCGTGGTTAGTAGCAGCGTGTCATATGTAACTCTAAACCCTAACTGTCCAAACATACGTATTGTTTTTGTATCAGGATGTTACTTTTGTCGTATGGAAATGTTGCTCTCATGGCGCTTTGCTGTAAGCTGTTTTGTTGTTGTTGTAATAAGTGCTGCTATAAACGCTGTAAAACCACAATACAATCGCAAAAGCATAGACGTACAGGTTGCTTTGGCTTTGTAGATTTGGTACAAACGCCAACATAACCAGAGACCTCACTTGTGAAGGAGTATCACCAGTAGCCAGGCTTGAGTCGAGGAGTGAGCAGCACCGTACGTGCACTTCTCCGCACCACTTTTATTTGCAAACGTTAAAAATTGTAATATGAAAAGCATGCGGCCTTCTTTCTAACAAACCTTTTGTTTCTTATTGCATTACAAAGCAAACGAAAGAAAAAACATCATAGACTTTATTAGCAAGAGATTGAGATGATGTGACTTGTGAACACGAACAGTTAACAGTGTATTTCTATCAATACATTTTCAATTGTAATTGCAGGTTCATCTTTATAAAAAAACATTGTTGTTTCTAACAAGATATGAGAAACGCATGCGAAATCTCTTTAATTTTCGGCACTAGCTGTTACTGGTAGATTCATCGATGAAAGAGTTTGACTCGAGTAGTTAATATATCTGAAGCTTTCTTTTTTGTTCAACTTTAAGTGAAAGCAGTTTATTGGGATACCTTTTTACTTTGAAATTCATGGAAAATACTTAGGTATATAAGCGTTCAACAAAATCGCTTTTACAACATGTTATCCAGCAGCGGCTTGGAGACGACAGAACGAAACATTAATGGATGGATATCTACAACAAATTGACAGTTATTAGACATTTAAACGACTCAATGCATGTCTGGTGATCTTTCTTTCTAATGCAATGATTTACAGAAAAACATAAGCGAACCTTCCTACTGAACTACTATTGTTACAGGAAAAAGTGCTCTTTGAGGATACCTCCTCTAAGATTGTGATTCGTTAACCTGGACATTTTATGATTTTAATCTAAATTTATGGTAAATAAATCATCAAAGTTGTGCAACCCAAATCACTCTTGCAGGAAATTCCTCTGGATGATCGTTGCGGAGTTCCATTGAAAAAGTTTGCTTCACAAAACCCTACTGTATGTAAATTGACCAGTCCTATTGGGAAAAGCTCAGATATTGAAGAAATCATCTAAAAGCGAAATCCAATATTAAAAAAGGGGCTTGTGCTACCGCAAAAAATGCTTGGGAGCTCGACTTACAAGATAAGGAAAGACACAAGTGTTTGTACACACGTAAAGTACGAATTTAGGTGTTTTGCCTATTTTAATGCAGAATGACATTTCACTTTTAACTACGAAGCGAACAAGTTTGGATTTTATTTCGGCAGGTGAAAAGTGAGTAATTTTTATCATATCCAGAGTTGACATGAGCAAAGTAATAAAATGTAAATACAATGGTTTTGTCAAGGCAGTGTTATGTTATATTCCACATAGTGCGTTGAATTGTTATAAAATAAAGTTGGTTTCCCGAGTGCGTTTCCGGCGATTTGCATACAGAACTAGTAAAAAGTTGCAAGTCCAGCTGAAAGTGAAACTTTAACACAGCGTACCATGTGAACGTGCCTGGTAGTAAAAAAACTGGACCTTAAGTGAGCTTTGAAAAAGGAAGTACACATTTTGACAATAAAAGCAATAGCCTTTCTCAAGTGAAGTGGTGTTTTTATGGATAAACAGCAAGAACCGTTTCCCAGATATACGAAACGTAAAAAAACCCATACCATATAAAAGAGGGTATACGAAAGTAACAAAAGTAATAATCATAATGATTATGGCTATGTTGAATGAAGTGTTCATTCCCGGTTTGAATGAATAAGAGGAAAAGTTGACCAGTTGTCTTTGCCTTCTTTTGGACCGGGTCACTATCAAATGCAAGGCTTTTCGAGAGAACCAAACAATAAAAAGGGTTACAGTCGATCAGTCCGATCAAGCGACCGAATAACACAACAGGTAAGCAATATAATTTGTAATGACTCGCCGTACTATCCAACCACTCATTTTTTCTACAAAAAAACACAGTTTTTTATGCAAAGCTGTATCATGACCGTATATAATGGACAAAGGAACAAGATTTAGGGAGTCCACTCCATTACAAGACCACATAATAATGCTTTTTACGAATATTGAAAATAAAACTTCGTCATTATGTACGGTGGACTAGTGGGCTTCTCCACACCACCTTTTCCACAAAGTTTAAAGAAATTCAGCATCAATGCACAAGTCAGGGGCCAATAAATATGCGTATGACGATGGTTCATTCTACGGAAACACATGGAATAGGAAATGAGAAAAGTAAAGTGCCTCCGTCGACGGTTGCAGTTTATTGTCTCACCTGAATTGAATATAAATTAGTTTAGCGTTCCAGAATAAACTTTTTGGTCGTGAATATAATACTGGTTTCCGACAAATAGGATGGACTCTGCTCAGCAACATTACTTTTTAAATACAAAAAAATCCTCTACGTGTAGATAAAAAGAAAGCATATCACACTCTGCTACAGTTTTTCTATTACCAAATAGTTAACGTCATTGCGATAGCCAAAATATGCACAATAATACGAAAAAACAGCTCTGGTCTGGTTCTTTACATTATTTTACGAAAACATGTATCTCCCCCATTTTATCTGCCACAAACATGTAATATGCAATCCATTCTTTGCCACTAAATTTCAGCTCTCTTCCCCCAAAAAGAAGTTCGTTAAAAATTTAAATTTTATGCCGTGGACAACCGGATAGTTTGGTGAAGAATTTAAGTATTTTAGCATTGATCTGAAAAACAGAAAATATAATAATGCCGTGTTTTGAGAGCAATTTAGGAACAAAGATGTTATGAATATGCAAAATTCTAATAACATGTTCCGCACGAATACTTCGTACTTTGTTTCACTTTGGTAGGGCATCTGTTGGTGCAGTAATTTTTTTAATTACCATTTTCTGAAGCAAAAATATCAATCCAAAAAAGTGTGGAAAAAATTGTACGCATTACACGTAAACTGAACGAAATAATCAACAAAAAAGAATTCTTCATAAAAAATTCGGCCAATTATTCAAATTCTGAAACAGAATCTCTAAGTGGTCCACACTTTCTGCACGAAAACGTGCTAGGCAGAAAGCATCGATTATCCTAATTACAGCTGAACATCATTCTGTTTCCGATACTTGTTTAAAAATTTCACTAAATGTGTTGGGTAACCGCGCGTGTCCTCACATCTTTCCACGGTTTTGGTGCAAAAAGGTCAGGCACGACTCGCAAAAAATGTGTGAATGTGACCAGCTACTTGTGGATCTTCCTAATCTTCAATCAATGAGCACCTGCTAATTCATTGATAATTCATAGTGATCTAGACTACGTTCATGAATCACATCCTCAGAATTTTCGGAATTTGGAAACACGGTTGCGCGTCACGTCCTGAGAACTGGGAGGATACAGATTCTAATACCGACAGAAATATCAACAGTGTATCTTTTCTCATCTGACAGCCATCACTTTCAACCTGTGGTATACATTTGTCAAGGAAATCAGAAACGCGTACTGTTAAAAGTTCAAGTAGATATTTTTTCATTCCATATAAATTGTAGAAAGAGATTCCGCGATGTAAGCTGTGCTTATGGTCGGCTTCAGATTAACAGTCCGCAAAGAAAAAGTTGAAACCTTCGCACTTTTATTCTCGAACGAAATTTCCTCTCTTAGCTTCTTTTTCTTTCTCGTCAAGTAAAGAGATTCCTTAAACTTTCTAATGGTTTGACATTCTTGTTTGTCATCCTCCTAACCAATTCATGTGACATGTAAAGGTGGACATGCGCTTACTTGGAATAATTATTTTCAGATGTATCAATTTATAAGGTTTCACTGTATCGGAACTCTGGACAAATGTCGTGTATTTCACAGTAAAATTACTACCTTTTACATTATTCATACTATTTGGTCATTGAAACAATTCTTTGGATTTTTGTCTCTTCCATGAAGCTTTTTCCTCATTTTATATAAATGTTTACAAAAAGGAACAAAAAGTAAGTGCGTCTTAAGACGGTGATTATAGGAAAATACTGTATTTCCACGCAAACAGACAAAATTTGTCTATTTTCTACATTACTATATATATGTATACGGCTTACGGTATTGGTAATTTACAAAATTGGATTGAACCATGAAAGTATTAACGAAAGTACTAAAAATTTATGAGATATTTCTACTTACGTGTCAAAGGAGTGGTAAATTTACACGAGTTTTCCTGGAGTACCTGAATATGTAACGTAAAGTGGATTTTTGAAACGCATTTTGCGCGATTTAAGTTTAATAGTTTTCCTGTGATATTTCATGGCTGTTTTTCTGCCGTAAGCTACAAACGATACGACACTAATAACTGGGTTGACAAAATATCGTTACGATTTTAATTGAGATTGAAATTTATATTGTAGTTGATAAAATATGCGGTAGATATTTGGATTTCCTTTTCATCATTGCTATTTATATTTTTCTATCATAAAACTCAGTAGCTCCAGTTGGGGCTAACCAAACAGCCGAGAGTATGAATATCATTATGAGAGTATGATAACTTTTTGCCTCTTCGTGAAGGGAAGAAAACGCTGGATAATGAAAGGAGATGAATGTATATTTCTGAACACATGCAAGAGTACAACTTTACACTATATACAAGCAGGTTCTCATTATGAATTCAAGTGTATGCCTATAAGTAGACGATAAACTAGCATGCCCAACAAAAATTCACTTTTTTCACCTGAGCTCTTTCCTTTTTCTAATTTCCAGGAGAAGCATACATTATTAAGAGCAATATGGCACTTTGTGTTTATTAGCATTTTGTCGAAACGAATGTTTCCCTACATTATTCATCAGCATGAAATACCAATAACTTAACTTACCTCAACAAATCCCTCTCGAATGTATCGTCATAAAAAAGCTTGAGTTTTTACGCCATTAAATAATGGTATTTCGTCAGGAATCCTTGCATGCCCCTTTTCGCCATACACATGTAATACTCAGCATAAGTAGCGTAGTTATTTAATAGATGATGTATTAAATTTTTGTTGTTTGCTCTAATATTCATTTAAATTGTGTTGATTTGGCTTCTTGTTATTCCAATGTATTCGTGCTAAAATATTACCAAACGAAGAGGGTTTGCTTTTGAGCTAAAACAGACGAACTCATTATTTTCCACGATTGAGGTGTTTCCCCCTCTTAGCAATATGCTAATGCACATGAAAGCTGAGAATTGTTTGATAGATAACACGCGCTTTACAAAAGGATAGCTGTTTCCGTCTGTCCGGCTGAATAGAAAGTATACGTATTACGAGTTATGCCGGTGAACAAACTGTATGTGAGTGTATAATCTACCGCATCAATAGCACTTGACATCCGCTACTTCGAGAACTTGTCCCTTTGTAAAATGTCACCATTGTGGCACGATTTGCATGAATTTCGTCGAAAAAAAATGTGTTCTTTCGGTACGTATTGGTGTCTCCTGTGAAATGATGACTCCTACAATGAGACTTCAAAAAATACATTCATGAAACAGTTTTAAAAAGCTGTGTGTGATCACCATCGAACCCAGGGTACATTCTCCAGGTGTTTCATCTGGCTAAGAGAGGTAGCCGTAACCGAAAAGTGGATGAGTGAAGGAAAGATATTTAAATGTACATTGAGAAAGTAAAAACCGCTTGAGGTTAATTTTGGATTGCGAATAGGCAGATATGGAATCGGATATAAGGAAAGGGAAATGTTAATAAGCGTAATGCATAATATACTAGATGACAAGTACAGCATGGATCATTAACAACGCACTTTGCCTAAGTAAGGAATAT
>VICI01000616.1:0-33999 GCA_019593645.1 Akabosia matsudoensis
GCACAATGGGGTCGAAAATCGGCGAGCTCGAGCATCCACACTATATTGCCGTCACATCGACTAACAAAGTAGTCGTGTCTGATACGAATAATCACAGAATACAAATATTTGATGTCAATGGAAAAGTTTTGTCATCATTTGGAACGGAAGGATCTGAAGACGGACAGTTTAAACTTCCAAGGTAGTTTTCTGAAAGTTTTTTTGCCCCATCATCTCTAGAATTCGTATATATAAGGCTTTTAATTGGGCGGAGCATTCTTAAAGTGTGTGGCGGACTGTCTCACGAAATTATTTTGGCGGAAAGAGCGTTTGCCAATTTTTTGTCAGTAGTTTTTTTTGTACGAGATGTGTTACGAAAGAATGGAATTTTAATTAGTACCTCGTTGAAATTTGTACTGGAAAACGTAATTTGGGCAAAAAACAAGCGGAAGAGACATCTCATCTCACGTGCTTACGAATTTTTGAGAGCACAAACTTTCACCTTTTCAAGCATGCATAAGCTCCTACATTTTAAGTTCACGAAGCTGATTTAGAGTTGTACGTGTACGTCTTAATTTACAATACTACGTGAACAAAAACTTTCACCACGTTGTATTATTAGCGCGAAGCTGAGAATATGATATTACTTAGCTACATAAGTTTTTGGCGCTTCTGGTACATAAACACGACACGCTGTGATGACACATGCTTTTAAAAAATGTATCCACATTTCAAGCTGTTTTCATGCCCCAATTAAATATGTACGAATTCTCGTGAATGAAAGGAAAAAAACTGATGAAAACTGCCAAACGTTCTTATCCCCCACTATAATTTTGTGAAAATACCTAAGTAGATATAGTACGGTTTCATGCCGTGTGGACGGTCACAAGTGACTGTTTCTATTAACAAGACTGATTCGCATTGCTTTCACTAATTAGCTATGTAAAGCCTACTGAGAAGCTAACATAATAATACCTAAAATTTATTAATACTTACTATTCTCTATGAATCATATGAAATAACCATATGAACCATTTAATTTATTTTCGGAAACTTCACGAAACACACTCTATGTTGTATGTCGCTTTTTTGTCTTCAAACCATGCTAAATTTTGCTGATTTTTATTTGTATCCGAGACCAAAAATAATCTAATATCAGCTATCGTCAAATGATACACACCCTTGATATTTCTAGAATTATTAAAATTCGATGTTCTAATTTTCAGGGGCGTGGCCGTAAATGAGGAAGGATACATATTCGTAGGTAAGTTACAAAAATCTTTTAATATGATCTGCAGCATTAGTGCAAGCTTCGTCAGAAGTATTGTCAATCAATAACACGAGTTTTATATGAGTGAAAATCAATGATGCACACACTGACTTTCATTCAACGGTTGATTAAGTATTCTGAGTTATTTACAAGCAAATGCCATTATTAGAAAAGTTCTAGAGAGTTACAATTTCAATTTTTATCCAAAACTTTCTTTAGAGCAAAATTGCACGTGGAAACCTTTCACATTTTTTAACTGAATTTGTTCTTCTGTACCAATAATGAATAGTGATTCATGCTGAAGGGAAAAGCAAAAGGATGCTGGAAAGAATGCTTCATAATATTCTACTGTTGGAATGCAATGTCTTTGATTTAGGCCATGACTTGAAAATTTATAGACAAGAGAGCTGGCCAAAACAGAAGCATCAAGAATTGGGATAGTCGTCAGCAAAGATTTAGCCCGAAACTATGTGTTTTTATAATAGTGTTATGATAGAGTAATGTTACTGCTGACGGCTGAAAATTAAGTTGTCGACTTCATGGGAGGCAAACAGAGAAAGTGAGTAAGGTCTGCTTTCGGCATCCGTTTTGGGCCTCACTTTTACCATCTATTGAAAAAAACAAAAGGACACATATTATAGTTTGGGTATAAATTACTATGAAGCAGGTTATCTCTTCAATGCTGCCGGAATATAAAACTCCGTAGGAAAAGGCTCATAACCTTTGAGCTCAACACACTATGAGATACGACGCCCCATTTCCTTCCTTGTACGAATTCCTTGGTGAAAGTATGGTGAACTGTAATAGATTTGCTTTTCATCGCAGTAGAGAGCGAAAAACAGGCCTACATTTTTAATTCTGGTAGTATTTTTTTCCTAGGCTCAGTCCGTTTTCGTTGTCTTAGTGTTTACATTATTTTTCTTGATTCCAGGTATAGTAAAAGTCAGTCACTGTCAAAAACAGACTGAAGAGATGGAGATTGAGATGTGCTACATAGAGATCCTCATACCGTTCCCCTTATGTCTTTGAGTTTATAAATATTAAGAGTCTCCATGAATGTATTATGCCAGAATAGAATGCTACCGAAACAAAACAATGCGGAGATTTTGCAGCTTTTCAGTTTTATCACTATCAGATGAGAAAAAGTAACGACGAAGCTTGTATGGCTTCATTTTGAGATGAAGAAAAATCATTTGATAATGATGATATTAAACCCTGGTTTTTGTCCCTTCCGTTAACGTTTATTTAACGGTTGTGTTGATAAGGATGAAAGCACTTAGGGGGGCCGCAAAGTTTGCCACAAGTTTTGTAGATGAAAAGAAAGTGTTGCACAAGAATGTGATCATATGACACGTTATGTTTTTGCCAAAAAACTAGTGTACCCCAAATCTAAACAAGTGTTGTGCCATATTTCTTTGATGAGTACTCAGAAAAGAGTATCAAGTAAGCTCTCGAGATTTTTTGTCGGCATGCTCTATCTTATTCTAGGAGTATGACAAAACGCTATTCATATTTTATTTTAATATCCAATGATTTTCCTTGCTTTTCTTTTATATTTTCATCATCCATCACGTCGCGCTCTAGGGGATTCTGGGAACAACCGCATCCAAATCTTTAATCCCGATGGCACTTATCTACACTCATTTGGTGCTTGGGGAAGTGGAGATGGAGAATTCAAAGGAATGGAAGGAGTTGCTGTCACACCAAACGGAAATATTCTTGTGTGTGACAGAGAAAATCATCGAATTCAAGCATTTTAGTACTTTTTTCCTCACTGTAAATTTAATAGAAATGTAGCTCGAAATAACTTTAATAAATGCAATTCTTTGTTTTCTTTCACATTTTCAAGAAAAAACATTGTACTTGTTATGCTCTCAGTTTGCTTTTAATACAATAGTTAAATCTATGAAATGTAAATAAAAATGATTATTGTAGTTGTAGTCGCTAATATGCTTAAGGAGCCTGAGTGTACCCTCTCAACTTCTATACGATGTGTACAATAAAATTGATAAGAAGTATCTGCAGGCTGCTAATGAAAATTATTTTCAGTCAGTTCTCATTCACACTCGGAGAAAGTGGAATGCAATCAGGGAGAATACGCCTCCATCATAACATATTATGCAAACACCGTCCTTGGAGAATATCATTTTCTTATGTGTGTTACAACTGTATAACGAGTGTACTTACGGAGCTCATTGTGAACCAGAACTGGAAGAAAGGTCGAAAGTAAGATTTGATCAACGAAGAGATTCGTGTAGGATAATATACGGGAAAGAAGAGTGACTGGAATAGACAATTTAATTTTAACCGTTACCAAACTTGCATATAGTGGCTGGCTATGTTGTTGATGCTTTATATACCCGCCCTCGCCTTGACTATACATATTTGAATGACTTAGGAAAACTTTTGATTCCTTCATAATTTTCATACTTTCAGAGATAAAATGTGAGTTCATATCACTGCAAATAAGTTGAAATCAAACGAGATTCTGCATTTTTAACGCTTGTTGGGGGTTTTACAAGGAAAGCTAGATTACAAAGAAGTTTGGTTGTGTGTGTGTGTACGCTCAGACTGTCAAGTGAATATAAAATATCCTCCCGACTAAACGCATGCATTTGCACCATTAAAATCAGTTTGTTGTTCTGCCTTGGAATGACTCGTCGTCTTGAATTAAAAGGGCTTCAACGGGCATTGAAAGCATTACATAATTTTATACCGTGTTTACTCTTCCTCTCAAGCAAAGTTAATATAATGCACACACACACGATTCTGCCAAGAGTGGAATGGCACACTCGCATACCAATCATCCGCAACACTTGAGCATATCATTCTAAAAGCTATTTTGTGGAGTGGAATACGCTTTGAACATAGAAATCCCTTTTATTGTTCTTCGCATTTCATTAAATAACTTACTTATCATTCCCATAATAAGTACTAAACACGGCTTTTATCATTACAATTTTCTTGTTCGCTTCTCATGAGTTTCCGTCCTTACAAAATTGCTAAAAACGATGCTCCAAAGACTCTGCTCCTTCGCATAAGCTATGATTTGATGTTTTGTCCAGCATTGCTTCTAGATCGCATAGTTGGTTGTGTGGTTCGACTCGCTTATCACGTTTCACCCCAGTATTGACGTCAGAGGATCTTGAAGAGTGAAAGCCAGAGAAGAGAAAAGTGTCTTTGGCTTCCATTTTCCCATTTTGCCTCTTAAGTTCTTCATTTACTATGTTGTCTCACTTTCCTTCTGTCTTCTGCTCTTTCTCTTCCTTCTCGCAAGAAAAATGATGATGATATATTGTTCCTTCTTCTAGTTTTACTTATTCTCCCTGAGCCTGCTCATAGACAGTTTGGAAAGAAACATCAAAAAATTGAAAGAAAACCCCCGTGTTAAATGAGTAAATGTTGGAAAGAGACAAAATATCATCATTTTTAAGAACGACGATAGCGGAGTTTGTCTAGAGTGGTTTCGTTCGCCGATGGAAGTTCCTCACTTGGCATATTTTCTTGGCAACAGTGGTAATGTTGAACGTTTTGGAGAATTCTAAGCACATTCTTTCCTAACAGATACAGATGGAAACAATAATACTCCCAGAAAATCGAGAGAAGAGCGGTGTTTTGCCGATAATGTGGAAAATATGTGTGGACCTATGAATTTCATTATTTGTAAACAAACAATGAGAATAACAAGTTCTTTGCTCCTTTCCGCCTCATCATTAGTCTTTTCCCGTCCATATAATAAGAAGGCTTGCGTCTCTTCCGTTCGGAAGAAAAGAAAAAAAACGTATGTATGGTAATGCGTTTGTATGTCATGTCAATCAGTTGTGGGAGAACCAAAAATGCTGCCATAAACAAGTTTAATGATCTCATCATATCTAGAATCTAGAAATGCTACGGTCCGTCACAGCAATGAGCTTTACAATAACGGCTTTGCCAAATTGATTATTTCATGAACCATTGTCACTCGGTCCTGAAAAGAATTCTGATAAAATGAAAATACATAACGAAAAACATAAAAGAGAAATCCCTGGTCAATCGTCAAAAGAAAAAACCTAGGCCTAACAGATATGAAATACATTTCCAGACGTTGATTATAATGCCTCGGTCAAATAATTTGCCAAGAAAAGACGTTCTATTTCCTCCCGATACACTTTAAATCCCGCGAGTTGCATTGTAAAAAAAAAGATTACTTTGCTTCAGGACGTGCACTGTGTACATGCGCTCAGTAAATTTGACGATTTACAACTTCCATTACGGTTTTCCACCCACCTATGACGAAGGTAGGTGGAAAACTGCAAATTTCTGCTTTATTCGTTGTCTGCACTCGTTGTTTGGGACGCCCTGATCTGATACATATATTGCAAAAGGTTTTGTGGGGGGTTACATAGTTTTATTATCACTGCCATTATACAATGGTTGCCAAAATACACAGTAATTTAAATTTTCATATATTGTGTTTGAAGAAATAGTAACGGTAAAAACAGAAAGAAGAAGAACATGTATAGAAACATTAACCTAAATCAGCTTAAAAGATATGGTGTTTAACTGGTGATAGCTCGTTTGTGCTGGATGTCCTTGATTTGACCGACTTTGAACAATGCGTCTGTACAAATGTTAGGAAGGGATCACCCCTTAACCTTGGCAACCACGCATCGTACTTCGTACTTATTGGTTCAGCTATGCATCATAAAGCAAACTATGAAGCTTTCGTAAACCTTTCAATGATGTCTCGGTTGATCATGGACAACTTTCGTTTGCCAGGTTTTGTCTTTGCATCCGATTTACTAGGCTACTACCATCTCAATTTACATCTTAAGTGATGTTGGTCTGGTAAAACTTATCACTCTCGTTTCAAACCACTACTTAATGAGTTTACTATCGGAACTGAGGACGAAAACAAGGCTATGGAAGTGTGTGTGTCTTCTTTACTTAAACTCTTTGGGCATTTTATCTACGGATGGAAATGGGCTTGTTAAAAATTTACGTAAGTGCGTGTAACATGCAAAAGACTTTGTCAGATACTGATGACTCGCCTCAGCTTTTGAAATTTAATTAGCTTATCAAATCGTCTTGTTATCTGTTTTCCATCGTGTATTTACATTTATTATACAATAAAATTTTAAAAATAATTGGTAATAAAATTTGGCAGTCGACGACATGAAAGGTTCCGAATTCCAAAGCTTCTATAGTGTACACATAATGCTACACATGATGTATATGCTTTGGATCTTTCGTTTTACTATTTCCTTTCCAGTACACTGCGAAACATGGGGTAGTTCCAAGTAACTGATAGTGATCAGAAAAACTCGCCTGAGTTTAAATAGCATCAGGTTTCATAAGTAGTTGCAGGAAAATGCAGCTATTTTCAACATGTCACTTTACCGTAAAGTGTCTTTGAACTCATGAGATTGGACCCTGTAAAAACAAGTTTCTTTGATGTTGGTAAATATTCGTCTACTAACCACAGTCGAACCATGCTTTAAAAAATCAGCAGATGCCTTTTCAACGAAAGTTTTTTCAACATTACGCTTACGGAATTCAAAATTTTGTTGTAAAAGCAGAATATCTCGCAAAGGGTATTTTAAAAGGATGCAATTATCTTCAACACAATAATAGCACAAAACGTTACAGCATTGCATGCATATTATATAATCAATAGTCTTTTGTTCCAATGATGTCACAGAACGCGAGTAAGAGATGATGAAAATTTTCTATTATTTTGTTGCCCTAATGCAATCAGAAAATCCGTGAGGTATTTTTTTCCGATCAACTGTTGATTATATATGTATTGGAATATGCGTAAAGGCATTTTAATTTTTGGGCAGCCATATAGTATCATGCATTTTGAGGTTTTTTTTTTGGAATTTTTGTCATTCCTTCTGCAAGTTTTTCCGTAGATATTGAATGTAACAAAACGCAAAGATGCAATGCAACGGCTAACTACTGTATACAAATAGTTGTGTCACGTCCAGTAGGCAGCAACGAGATACATTGATTGCGATGATTGAATATTCCACGTAACGTATGCCACCGAACACAATTCCATTTCGAAAAAATACCAATATTTTGTGTACCATCAGTATCTATATATCGTGTGCACATTTTTTAATTGATTAAAGTTTACGTCCCAAATTGGCATCTGTTTTTCCGTACTTTATAAATTTTGAGCCCAAGAAAGTTTTGTCATTTACAGCAGTTTGCTTTCAATGCACGGAAACTCATAAGTTTCATAATGATTTGACGAACTACATTGGTTCAGTTAATTATGGAAAGTTTAATTTTTTTTGCGAGAGGAAGCTTGAATTACAGCGTTAACACATTTCATACTTTTTATTACATCGAAAAAATACGTTCTTTGAAGCAATTTCACATGCAATACTTGTCAATCAGGGCAACGCTTTTCACTTTTATCATGTTATGTGCAGCGGAGTATAAAGGCAGTACCACAAGAGTGTTTTACCACACGTACACATGGGTTATGACTTAATTTAAAATATAATAAATAAAGTTCGCTTTATTGCAACTGCTGCGAAGCAGAGCATATATTTAGTGCTATGTATGTGCGGAATGTATGATATGTATCACTCTGTAGCAGATGGGAGGTGAAATAAAATTGTAATTTATGAACAGATGTGTTTCTTGTCGGAATAGAAAATAAAAGTTTGGGCTTTCAATCAAAATATTTTCGCCATATAAAAACTCAAATTGTATTCGAGTTGGCTCCATTCACATAGATAAGCCGGCAATAATTACGATAGCAAGACTTACAATGCAAAAACCGGGCGTACATCGGAAGAAAATGCCAACGCCCTGCAGCTAAAACTGGATTTTAAGCTTATATAGCGACCTCAACTTCCTAAGTTGCAGTTTATGGGTACACAAGTGCTTCCATTAGTTTGGCCAGAGAGTTTTTGATTAAATGGAACAACATCGTCTTGCGAAAAGAGATATGAAAAGAAAAACTCCTCAACCTCTTTGTTTGATTAAAAAGCATCTCTTATTTTTAGAATCGCGTAAGCCACTACCACTTAATAAAAATGAGTGTGTAACTGCCCGTCACGTTGTCTGTAAAATGCATGTGAATTTCTTCGCCAAACACTCAATGCACACATTCAACAAGATAGGATCACACTTGCTGGTTTTAGTTCTGAAATGGAAATGTCAGTGTGCTTTTTTCACCCATATTTATCTTGCAAAGGTGACTTGTAGATGCTCTGCCAAGCTGAAACCAACCGTACAGGTAAAGGAAAACCTGATACCCATGCGGGATGAACCAGAAAGACATTGGTTTGTAAACCTACAAACCATGCCGGCAGAACGGGTAAAACTATCAACTGTGAGCTAAGGAGACAGTTGGATTGTGGGCTAACCTTTCACGTATGATGTAATCTTGGAAAACTTCAAAAGATTTCTCAGATGCCAGCAATTACAAATCTAAAAGTTATGTACCTAGGTATTATCGATGCCGATTCTGTCTTTAGGTATTAGTTCCATATTGCCCTCGGAATCCGAATTTCGTTCGGGATTTCGAGGTAAAGGTTCCCCTGCTTTCCCGTTTGGAAATAGGGTATATATTTTCATAAAATTTTAGCTATTTTTTTCCTGACTTTTTTTGGCTTTTTTCCCGACCTTTTCTTACTAATTTTTTAAAAAAATCAGTACCGTTTAGGTAGCTTGCCTTCAATTTCGAAATACTAGTTACTACCCATCAGATAAAAAGGTGGTATTTTTACACACTGCCCTACATTCTCAGATTAGAGCATTATATGATAGTTGTACATATATGATACATCCAGCTTGCAACTAAGGTTATGGGAATTTTAAGTAAGGATAATGACGGATAGCCCAGATACCTGTATGTTTATGCAGCTGTGTAACCCTCCAATATTCACAATTGAATTTGCATCTTCCTATGGAAATAGATTATAGATTGCCTTTCGACTATTATAGGCACTAATTTAAGTACCATGTACGCATGTATAACAACATGAACTACTTAGTCGATTGTTATTTTCTTACCATTACATTACCCAAGTACAGATTCAATATACAATGAATGTATAGCACCTGTGGGGCTGATACACACCTTAGAGTATGTTCTTTACCATGTGAACCTTACGAATTATTACAACATAAGTTAACTCGCTTTAAAAAACCTATCAGAATCTAATGTTGAAACCACATAGGATAAAATATACACCCAAGATGGGCAGCTCCTTCATCTCATGATGTTGATAGTGTGTGATGCAAACATTGAATGTTTTAAGCCTTACTTACAACCACCAGCTATAGATACGAAGGAACAAAACCCATTCTTTTTTTCCACAACAAGTGAGTGCCAACTACGAAGGCATGTTGTGATAGCAGCAGTATAAGTATGATATTTTTTTCTCTCGTAAATCTTGTGTTTTGCATGTGATATGGAGTAAATGTGCTTCCCCAATATGAAAGAAATATATTATCCTGCAAACAGGGAAGTTATTCTGTACGTATTTTTTTGGATAGTTGTTATTGCTGAATATGCTAAAGTGGAGAAATGCAAATCAAGTGTTGCAATCCAGCTGAGTTTTCATCAATAACCACTTCATTGGCACCGCCACCACGGTAGCACACATTCCACCCATTTACTTACACACAAAACTTACGCGTATGACACACGACACGACATACAAGAGATAAAAAACTGCTTATTTTTTCCCTTGTGAGCTTTTTATATATTCCTCGCTGTTTTCAAAACACATTCCATTAAACTGCGTACAAAAAATGTTATGTTGAAACGAAAATTGCGTGTAACACTATTTTATTAACCAGGCAGCTGAGAGCTTACCTAAATGATAAGCATGTTTTTAGAAAATGCCTGTATTTGAGGCGAGCGTTTTTTAATAGCTCATCTTCATCATGTATTTTTAGTGGTGCTTCAGTGAGTGGTGTCTACTTTATCGCTCGTAGTTACAAAAAAGTTATTATCAAAATGTATTGCGCTCCTAGAGGCAATCATCTTGCTCGTCTTCAAACATTTCACATTAACTAAGCCACTCTGGTTTCGTTTTTAAGCTTGCAAGTGTCAACTTAGCCAGTTTATAACTGACATTTTTATGTGTGTTTTGCGTTGACTCATTCCACTTATTAAAGAACGAATTAAGTAATCGTCATATACTCATAATAATGAGATACACCGTCAACGTTTTAAAAGAAACGTCAATATTGATAACATCTTGGCATATCCTCATATCCCTGGGGTAAATATAAATATGTACAGAGCTGAAAATTAATTACATGACGAATATGAGTTCGTAAAAGTTGCGTTTGAGCAATCAAGAAAATATTACCGTCTTCTGGAGATGTATCTAAATATTGGTGTAAGAGTTTCAAGATTACATGTTTGATGTTCAACTGTGTTTAGGTCCGTAAAATTGCAAAATTTTGTCTGGATTGGCAGGGAATTTAATTGAATGATTTTGATGGGAGTGGCGGTACAGTGACAAAGTGGACATGGAATTTAGTAAGTATGACGTGCTTTAGTTGTGAATCAAAACATACCAGCTACCAGCTAGAACAATCATCAAAGGAGATTTTCAGCTAGATTTTTATTGAATCATTAAAATGTTACTGGATGAGCGGAAGTGATTTCCAGGAATGCTTACGGAACAGCAAATATCATCGCAGTTTTCCAGTGTACTTTGCCAAAATTAGGGTTAAAAGTGTAAACTGGTAATGGGTCTGACCACAGCCGTGGTTTGTGCGATGAGTGGACGGTTTGTGTCAAACTGAGAGTGACTAATTGTGATGTGAGACGACAGACAACTTGGTAAAATACCAGTGAATCTTTTTTCTGGGCAATTTTCGAGCGATAACGCACAAGTTGTAGAGCCTTTCGAAGGAAGTTGTTAAATATTTGAGGAATGTGAATTGTGAAACACCTTCAAGCGTTTGTTTTGCAAGAATTCAGTTTCTTCTGCGGAGTCTTACCCCGATTTCTTTGTTAGTTGACTTGACGTTTAGTATTTTTCTTGGGATTGCACAGGAGTCCCTTTTGTCTGTTTTGACATAGTCAACATTAAAGGCACGTGTTTAGTGGATCGAGAGGGTATTAAATACTAAAGCAATTAGTAATCCTAACATCTGTTTGAAGATTTAAAACTAAACTGGGTGCACTTAAAACCCTAAATGACTGTAACTCCCAGGGGTGCCAAACTGCCAAGCACATAGTATGTAACTGTTTTCTTTAAATGAGTATTAGTAGTATTACTAAAGAAATATCATCGTGCCTAGGTTAGGTTTACTGTTTTAATATCAAGACTCATTTGACTCTTAACACTCTTTGAAGTCCTAATGGCATCTCTTACAACGATGCTGATGACAAGCCTCTGTTCAAACTAGTTTCCTACTATCTGATAATCAATCGTTCAAAATTGGTCCTTCAAAAGATTTTTATCGTTTCAAGTTTGAAATTTGCGACATGACTTTTATTTTATTGTTCAATTTTTATGAACGCCCCTTTTAGAACGAGTTACAATAAGGAGAAATGTGAAAAGAAAAACAATAAAACACATTTGTGGACATGGTGAATGGCAAATGGACAAACAAAATAAAATAGTATTCAATTGTATTAATCAAGTGACACTTCCATCTACTGACGCGAACAATCAGCAACTTAGAACAAAGCCGCGCATGTGTACGCAGGAACAACAGGTGAGTCACTAATTTTTAACATCTTAACAAGTTTCGTACGTAAATAGAAGAGAAATAAATTATCCCAGAAGTTTCTATTTAATTGCTCAGAACTACATACATCGGTTTATGATTTTCAGTCGAGCTAATTCACCTGTTTTGTAAATGGTGCAACACTATAGTAAGTTGTAGTGTAAATGGAAAAATATGTAGAAACTACTGTTTGGTATTTAGGGTCCGATCCCAGCAGGCGTATATTCAAATTTTAATTTGAAAAGGGAAAGTAATTTTGTATGAAAACATTACTTCCTGTCTCGTTTCATTTCCAAATATTGCAGCTTTTTCTTAAGGCTCAGGACACGATTAAATCAATCCTATTAAACGAACTGTCTACATAGGTATTGTAAGGGTGAGACCCTAAGGCGTAGTGAACTTTTTAAAGTTGAGGATTGATCAGTCAATTTTTATTTGAAATTCCATTTCTGATTAGTGAAGTGATGAACATGAACTGGTTAAAGCATTTGTTATTGGTATGTGAGAACCGAATTAATGAATTAATAATCAGATTCGATATAAAAAAATATGATCCTTTTGAGACTTGAGACGAGACCCTTTTTGGTAACTTTGCACCCTTAAATGGTTCATCATTTCACAGCTCACAAAATGATTTCATTGCAAAACTTGTTAGTCAACGTTCTGAAAGGGAAGATTTTGCGAAGAGCTCATGAATGCAGTAATTGCTCTTAGAGCTGAATAACAACACACAGATCAAACAGAAAGTAATACAGAAATAATGCAATTGCAGTAGCAGCTTAGTTTAAATTTCGCTTTTCTGCAATGTAGTTAACAACAGAAATTTCTAAACAAGTTGAGGGATTTAAGTAAAACAATTTCTGTAGTTTTATCTCCTCATTGCTCATGCAGCAATCAAGGTCAGTCACGCCTGTAGTGTTGAGGAAAATCATTATCATTATTATATAGTCCTTGTTACCTGCATTTCCGTTGTGCCCAAAAGCTGAAAAACTTTTCATAGTACAGGCCGTGTTTACAATTTATACTTTGAACTGACCCGTTATATGTAGTTATTTCAATCTGGATAGGAAAGATGCAATTTCACATGCAATATGTAATGTATAAAATCAAAGAAGAATTTGTAATTTAAAATCAATACATTGCTCAGCTAAACATCGATGATAAGGCGTGTATTTAAGTGGATTTTTTGATAAAATGAATGAAACATGAATGCGAGGAGCGAAGCCTACAGCGAAAGTGATGTGATAAACCAAACCAACAAACGAAGAAAAAAAAAAACAGTTGAAAGCATAGGCTGCGAAGTTAACAACTTGGACGTGAAGATGTTATAGTACTTAGTAATATAATCCGAGAGCTTGTATGTTATATTATAGCGCTTATGAATCTTTGTAATTGTTTTCAGGCGAGACAAACGAATTAAATGAAAAGGCTGAGGAAAGGGACAAATGCCTGCAACACAAAAGATTTAGGATTTTTGTTGCTAAAGAAACAAAGCTTCTTGCAAAGTGATGATATGAAAGTGATAATGTGATTTGGTGGTGTTTCTAGGGAATTGTACTTGCATGCCAACGTTTCCGTAGACATTGTCTTTCCGAAAATTACGTGTGCAAAGATAAAAGGAAGAAAACGAAGAAGCTTTGATCAGATTAACGGATTAGTTAGGAAATGGAAGGTGTTATCTTATAAAACTGTGATTCATCAGTAACCCTTAGTGCGTTATATCGACATGTACAAAAAGTAATTATCTACATAGAAGAGAAACATATCAATCGGTGCAACATCATTCCGTTCATAGCCTACAAAAAAAACCTCTGCTACAAACCTGGAAGCGGTAAGTATTCTACCTATACATTCCTGTTATATCTCACAGTATTTAATAGTTTCCATTGAAACAGTACAACTTTCCAACTACTTAACATTCCTAAAAAGGATCACATCATTAAGTCGTATTGAACCAGTGATCAGTGTAAAATTTGTGATTTTTAAGGCGAATTTTAGTTATTTTTTTGTCGAGATTCTGATTAAGAAGTTGGGACCACAAGTTGGTTCTGTATTCATGTATACATTTTGTTAAGATTTTTGGCAAAAACATTTATGATTATTAACGAAAACAGTTTTTTAATTACAAAAGCTTGTCATATACCTAGTTCACAAGTTGATGGAAGTATTTTTTACATTACGGATACAACATATGTAAAAGTTTTAACGGATTTAAGCTAAATATATTAAAGATTTTCAACTGCTTCATGAATTAAACAACATAATTTTTGGTACTCCTGGAAATTTTTTGCATTAAACATGTACTTAAACATTTACAGGGAATTCAAGGATCTTACAATCGGGCTTTTACCCAGGGGAAGTACGAATCGCGTTATTAACAACGTAATCAAAGTTTATTCTTGAGACACGGGTTACGAAGAACACGACACTTTCCAGATACAAGTTAAAAATGAGTGTGCGTTTTTGTCCAATTAGTACAAATTGACTTTTGAGATTTGTTTGCAATTGTACAGTAAAGTATTCAGCGCTTTGTGCTTGAATTGTGCTTAGTGTATTCGTAGGTTGAGCAGTTTAAAAAAAAATAATTGCCTACCTGAGTTTGTTCTTTCAGTGTGTATACGAACAACAAAGTGTTTTACCCACCAATGTGATGCTCTAATAATGAGACAACACGCATAAAAGGAATTCCACATTTTCCAGTAAAAAACCGCACACAATTCAGAACAGTGTATTATTGTGCCTTTCAACGATTCAAGCTCTTTACGGTTTTACAGCTACGTCCCGAAACATCAANATCAACGAAATCGCACAAGAAACGCAAACGTTAAAAAAGTGGGAGAAGGGATTTAGGAAACAAGGCTAAAAATAGTTTACGTTAGTTGTATTGTGTGTATGGAAACCTGAATGACTACAGCTTTTATAATATCAGCAGCAGTAAGCATTTTGTATATCTAATGGCTCGAAGCAGCTCATTTTACTTAACAATACGAAGCCCATCAAGAGCGCCACAGTAATGAGGATCGTTACTTCCGTAGGAATATGTCACATGTTTCCGTGCTCAGAGAGCGAACAGCAAAGATAGCATCCAGATCGTCGCCTTTGGTAGTTCGTAAACTAGGGAAAGATTTGAAAAATGCCTGTTGTCGACAACGTGTAGGATTTGAAGCACGTGTGAACAAAACAGAGGAATACCATAAATTGCCAAGTTTCTGCCATGACAGCGGCTATGAGTTCGTCTACCTCTTCAGCAACACTCCCGTCAGCCTCTGCATCCCTTCTATCGGCCCACCACGAGCCCCATGGCCTTGTCCAGGTGGCATTTGACTACGATTATGACTACAAGACACGGAAAATATCTGTAAGACAAGGGGAAAAACTGCTACTTTTGCAAAAAACTAATCAGCATTGGTGGAAGTGTATGAGGCCTGGAGTGAACAAGGCCTTCTTTGTACCTGCCCAGTATGTCAACGTGCTAGACGAGTCAGGCGACACTGAAAGCAGAAGTGATGGGGACGATAAAAAGTTTCCATTTCCTCTCAAGCGGGGAAATGCTTCTATTAATAACAAAAGTGATGTACAGAAATCCTCCTCATCGGTAGACAGCACAAATACAGATAGTGAGGTTGTCCGGCCAAAGCCAAGAAAATCCATTTTTAGTACTTTTGAAAGACTTAAGGAGGGAAAGCTTTCGTCGACTTCTTCAAAACCCGTCGTGCCTAGTAAGAGCAAAGCAGGTATTATAAATAGCAGGAATGAAACTTCTAGAGCAAGTTGTCGTTCTGTCACCAAAGAAAAATCTGTGCATCTTGGAGCGAGCAACAATAACGATAGCGGAAGTAGCAGAAATAATCACCGCCATTCCGAGAGAAAGTCTAGCTCAGGCAGCTCGTCCTTAAGACTGAAAAATTGGTCGGCTAGTTTGGAGGAATTATCTAAACAGATTGTGTTCCCTGGTTTAACTTCCGAGTCTGTGGTAGATCTCACTTCATTATCAGCTAATAATAGTTTCAAACCAAGTAGCATCGCGGAATCGAACAGAAAGCTTCGTCAACGATGCGAAGAAGCGGGCAACGAGGAGAAGAACAGCCAGACCTGTAAAAGTAATAGGTTGTCATCCTCTCATAATCATCCTTACAAGACTAATGAGCAGCAAACTAATACCTCTACTAACACCGCGAACACCGTCACCGCAACATCTGACGCCAGTTCAAGCGAAAAAAGGCATCCCAGTGGAGCGACCGGTGGCAACGACAACCTCTCGGAGAGCTGTGAACCGACATTGGCGACTATCAACAAGTGCTTCACTCTCCGTAATTCCACTTTCTCCAACAATAATAATGAGGAAAAGGGAAGTCCTGCAAATCTACCGAACAGTTACACCAGCAGAGAACAAAATAATGCCACAATCCATCACCAGCATAACTCCTGTACTTCCCAGCCGGATTCACCAAAAGAAGCTCACGAAAGTAGTGCTCATGTAAGTCAGTTAGTTCATTACCAAACGCACACACGTACATACTTAAATTATAAGCTACTTGGCTGTACTCATTTGCTTGCCTTAAGTAATGACAATAGTAAATCTCCCCATAACACTTATCTCTTCCGTTCTCAAGAGACTTTATGTCACTATTACAACTATTTATTATGAGTATACACGCAAAAGAACATTCGTAGTTATGTAAAGCTTCAGGCACTTAGAATTGCCGATTGTAGTACCAATTTCTCATTTGTTCTCCCACAAATCCTACTGCATGACGCCCACTAATGCTCTAATATTTTATAAAAGAGACAAGTTGTCCTATCCGCTTCTGCATTTACGCAAATGCGTATGACGCAAAAATTAATAACAACAACAGACTAGTTGAACCCTTGGTAGTACGGATGCAGGTATAAATTTACAACAAAACGTTCCCCAATCCTAACCTACCCAGTTATCATCCTTCGCTATTGCTTTTATATTGCTGTATCTATTAAATCGTGTTTCTAAAAGTACCACAAGAATGTACAAGTGTCTAAACGAGCTGTATAAATATTAACAATTTAAGCTTGCTTTTTTACCCTAAGTTTCTTGATGTCAAGTTATCGAAATTACGAAATGGAAACTAGAGGCAACTCGGTGTTTTGGTAAAGTAGAAGTTTTGGCATATGAGATTTTTTCAACGTATTTCTGAACTGCTAAGCGCATAATAACATAACGGACTAATCTGGATTTTTATTTGAACCAAAATGTCACATGTTTCCTGCAATTATTTACATGTACATTTCGTTCGCAAGGGAAAGCATTGATTTAAACATATTGGCCATCCTTCAATGAAACTGGCCAATATGTCCTCTAGTATGCAGCAGCTTTAGAGTTTAGTATGCTTGTCTGTGACAAGTAATATTATTCGGAATCATGCATTAAACAGTCAATACCAAATTATATTAATTTCAACATAATATTTTCATATCACCTATTCTTACTCACGGACGGCAAACTAGTTCGTGCAGTGCATACACACACGATCATCATGTCAAAGTGACAGCTTTGGCTGTTAGCTGTTCTCCCAGTAATTAAGCAAGCTTTTGAAAAATTTGAATCATCTCACTTGGTATACGTATTTTCAAATATTTGCGATCACTATCATCATTGGAAAATGCTATGCATATGCCACGTTTTTTATCGTACGATTTCGTAAAAACCTATTGGTCGTGGTACGGACTAGCGTGTGGTTTTACCCACTTAGTAAACACATCGACAGATTTACGTTCATTTGAAAAAGTAGTATTCAATAGCGCCAGCATCTGTATCCAATTTTATGCGTCTCAAATGACTGGTGACTTTGATAGCGTTCATAAGATGGAAGCAATCATATCATTTTACGGCTTGCCAATTGATGTTTTTTTTACCGAAGCACATTTTATGCCATTATGAATAGCACTACATATTTGATTTGATAGCACTATTAGTCGTATCTTACTATAGTGAAAGGATCTTTAAAATATTTGTAGACTTAATCATTAATCCGTGCGAATCACATACATGCATTATTCATGATCTCTGTTTATTTATTGGTATGAAAAAAAAACAGATGAGAATAGTAATTCTTATGGAATTCAAACGAAATTCCTTTGCATTACATAGTTGGTTTAGTCGTCGATAAAATATGAAAACAAAACGCGCACAATATAGTCCATGGAAGAAGGATCCATAACTTTGATTTAGGAGGAGAGGATAGTATTTTCATCAGTCAATAGGTACGAAAAATATCTCACAAGGGTTAGCTACTAAAGCGATAGTGGTTCACTTGCTGTATATACTCCTACTCCTGCTAATTTTAACCTACGAACTAAAAAGGTTGCACTCTGTGTAGTGATAGAATGTGTAACGCTTGGCAGCATGCGAAAGTTTTAGTTAAAGAGAACATAACGAACACAATATGTCACATGTCAGTAGCAATCGAAGCGTTTCGGATTGTAAGTTTTATCGAACATACTCAGGAGTGATGATGTCATACTTTTACTTGTAGAGTCGTTCAATAGTTATGTTTCCAAGGGCAACTTGCTAACACATATAAACGGTAGCATCACCTCGCTGGATAAAAATTGTATGTTTCCACGTCCCGTTTGTGTTGAAGTGTTACATGTTTCGTTGGAAGTAAACAAGTCATTAATTTTATTGTCTCTATGTGAATGTTCCAGGCTGGATCAGTGGCAACCGACGTTTTGATGAAGTCGAAAGATAACTGTGATGGATCGTTGGACACTTCTGGGTCCAGTCGAGGGGAAGGTAACAATGGCAACAGTGGAACGAGTTTAGTCGGTGTGTCTACTCCAATCCCTAAAGGCCCCCCCTCGCGGGTTTTGGCTGATAACTGGGAAGAGTACTTTAGTCCAGAGAAAAATCGGTACTTTTATTATAACACAGAAGAAAAAAAGACAAGTTGGAAGCCACCACGAAGTTCATCCAATAATCGCCGTAGTGATGAATGTCTTGCTACTAGCTCGTCGGCAGGACGTAGCGGAGCTTCGACTCTGGGATCTTCTATTGAAAACTCGCTGGACAATCTGTACGAAGAAATCAACAACTCGATTATGATGGATGTCCGTGGAAGCCGTAATAGTATTATTGGTAGTGGCAGTATTATCAGTACTGGAACGCACACGAAGTTGCCAAATAAGCCTGACATTCTTCAAATACCCTCATCAGTGGGATCTTCAAGAAAATCTGTGGCAGCTATGTCAAACGAAGAGCTGAGCTTGGAGGAAAAATTGTCTCGACCGAACAGTATAGTTAAAAAGAAAAGTGATGCACAATATGGAGGCAGCTCAAGCAGTGTGTTCGACTCTCAAGAGAATTTGGATACAAACTCACCTCATTACCAGGCACAGGAAGAGGAATTCAGCTTTAGTAACTTGTCAGCTTCCATTCCAATACCTGATGGTTGGGGAGAATGTTGGGATGAAAGCACACAACAATTGTACTACGTCAATAAAGTTACAGGTGCTAAGGTAAGAAACACATCTAGCTGTTATCTGTATTATTGCGTAATGGCATGGATATGGATGGGCACCACTTAATTTTGCTTCTGTTCACAGAAATAGCAAACCATATGAGGCATCTGAACTATATAATACTTACTAGAATCACATTTCGCATTTAGCATCATCAAAATATTTCTCATATTGGCAGGGCATATGTATGGGTAAACTTTTACTGTATGATCGTACAGTAAACTGGCTGTAAGTACGATCAGTTGACGATTGACGAATAGGCTTACACGATTTCGCAATCGGCAACTCTATTTTCATGCAAGTACCGTGTGTATATGTATCATTGGTATGTTGCGCCTTAGGTCCATTGTAATTTATAACTATAACCATCCTAAATTCGTCGAAAAAGAATCAGCAAGAAGTCCCCGCTTTTATTGTTACTTGCACGCTGTAGAGCTTGAGCGGTTATGGTAGGATAGTGTCAGGGTACATACGTCAAACTTAAACCGCATTCAAGGAAACGGAATTTCCTGTCAGAAATTGGTCACTTCATATACCAGCGAGCTTCGTCATAAATGTTTTTGTTCAGCATGTCGTTATTCCATCTCTTGTAATCACATTAAAACAGACCATTTTAGTGGAAATAACTCCTTTCAGTTATAATCCAATCGAAATGGCTGATAGACGAAATCGGACTACGATTGCAGTAGTGCCGTCTTCATTGCGAAGATCCGTATCAGAAACGGATGTTCCAGGAGTTGCACAACTCATCAAGAGCATTGCCAGCACTCACCGTCCATCAAAGGTCAGTTTAGATTGAAATCAGGTCTTGCATTTGGCAGGCAAGTGAAGTCCTGGCTTTCTAGCTCCATATATTTCGCGTACGCGCAAATCAATAAAACTAGTTTATGTGGTTTCCATCCGCACTTCTATAAATTTGTTGCCAGTTTGTAGACATTACATGCACCCACAATTGTGACCGAATACGCTAACACGGTACAATATTAGATAGAAACTGAAACCGCGAATGGACTTGAGTCGTTCTACGAAGGCATTTCAGACGTGTGTCGAAGGCTTTAATAAAAAGTCATTGTGTGTCACGAGTACATAATATGTTTGACACCCAAAGAAAATAGATCAAGAGTGGAGATGTGGAACTGGAAGTGTAGCATGAATTGTTCCGAGTTGATGGAGAGGAGGAAATAGCAATCAGGGTTAATTGAACAAATTGTAGCATTTTATTGGGCCCAGTTTTGGATGCTTGTCATTTAGTGCAGAAGGCCAAGCGTAAGCATTTTCCATTGTTTTTTCCAGCTGAATAGTTTCTACGGAGATCAAATAAGGAACATTCCGCTCACAGTAGAGGTTTAGATTAGTTTTGTCCACCAAATGTGTACGTGTATGTTCCGTGTGAGTTGTTGAGGAAAGTAAAAGAGAACAGCGTTTCTTTTTCTTTTTGACGAATGATAGGTGTTAGTTACCTCAGTCCTTCATGATACTTCATGCTTGAAGAACTATTGTACGTACATAGTTGTTTGACTTGACACATCGTTGAATTTAACACCCCTTTATCTTACAAAATTAATGGAGGAGTTCTGAAACCGTGTTTTTTTGCTGGATCAAATCCGATCTAAGTTGTAAAGTGGCGACTGATGTTTGTATGTTGAAAAATATAGATATTGGGTTATCTCAATATAGTACAGTGAGCCATAGTCCAGTTCTCAGTTAATCTATAGTTGATGGGAAGTGGTCATGAAGAGATGAGTAGTTCATTTTAGAGGACAAAGCGTTAACCGTGTGTGGGTCACACACAGCACAGTAGTAACAGAGATTTACGAGACCTTTTCATCGTGGCATGTAACCCTTGATTGAATTTGTGTACTCTTTTGGACACTGAGAAAAGGAAGGTAAGGAATCAGGCTGAGGTTGTGTCGTCCGTGGCTAGCTCGAGGATAGGTGTAACATTAGCCACTGCGTCTTTTTATGGGATTTTTCATCATCTTCTAAATTGATACAGTGTCGGATGCTGCTCTATTATAAAGATATTGAATACATTCGAATTTAGTGAAGTGGAATTGTGGTGTGTTCGGGAATTTTAGATAAAAGTTTGCGGTGGTTAGATGTAGAATAGCTGAGAAGAGAGTTAAGAGTATTAGGAGTGGTAGGTAGGGTCGCATTGGCATTCGAATATTTTATTTCCTTTAAAGGATATGTCTTCTGGAGTCAATCGTGTAAGTCAAAATGAAATCTCTTCTGACAGTGCAAAGCTGCTCGACGAAATACTCAAGGAGACAGGCTTTAATAGCTACGCATCCGATTCTAATCTTGTGAGATTGAAACGTGAGCTCGATGAGCATAATAAGACGGTATGCATCTTGAAATAGTCGTAGAGATTTTTCCTAATAACATTCATATGCTTCAAGTTACTGCCAGTGTGGTGGAAAAGAGAGTGGTTCTAAGTTGATAGACTGTAGTATTCAAATTGATGGAAACAAAAGAAGTGATGAGAAATAAGAAAATTGAATTGAATATTATAATGGATTATAAGTAAATTATTAAATCACTAAAATCCTGATTGAATTTTTACTCTGTACATTTGCAGTGGTTTACCTCGACAGATCCCCAAGGGAAAATTTACTTTTATGAAGAGAACAGCTCACAATCCAGCTGGTTTCTCCCGGAAAATCAGGTTGCTCCAAGCGAAGACACTCAGGTATGATTAAAGAACCTTGTTGTGCAAAGCGTTTAGCAGAGGGAAAAAGGGATGGAGACGTGTTGAAAATGAGACTACACCTTAAGGGGAAAGAAGAGAAAATGTTAAAGCTGAGGTTGATGTGGTTTCTTCTAGGATGTTTCGTTGAAGCCTTCAAATGACTCCCTATCCATTCAGACGGATGAACCCGCAAAAAAACTTGTGTCGAATTCAGTATCTAATGCTGAAGAATTACTTAGCTTTGGGTCTGTGAAAAAGCGTCACTCGGCAGGTGACGCAATAGATCGCAGTGCGAAATCGAAATCCCTGTTCCTTGAAAGGTATGAACTGTATTTTTTAAAGAATTAAATTAGTATATCTGATGCGTTTGTTTGTCTAGATGTATGTATTTTATTGAGGAAAAAAGATCAAGTATGTATTTAAATAATTTTTATTTATTGTCTTTATTTTTAACTATCCTTTTTAGGGATGCCACACTGTCCCGCTCACACCACCCTAACTCTAATAGTCTTCCTCGGAGCACGTCAATTTGGAGTAGTGGTCAAGTAAACGAACGAAGTATCAAACGAAAGGGTGCTTTATGCCGAACAAAAATCACTGAAAGTGGGAAGAAAGTCAGAAAAAACTGGGGTGTTGTTTTTGCTGTGCTAACAGATTACCACCTAAGTCTCTTCAAAGACCAAAAATCGTTTACGGTGAGTAAAGTGCTTATTAATATTTGGTTGAGAACAATTTATAAGTAAAATGTTTCCCATTTCTTGCCATGAATCAAATCCCCTTATGTTGTAGTTCTGTTCTGATTCAAAAAAAAGTTTGTGGCTCATAAAGTTTGAGTTTGTTGGAAAACAGATAAAAAATGGCAAGTTTGAAATTTGCTAGAATGAATACACTCTAGCCTCGTTTTTCCCGGCACGATATTTTTATGTCATATCTCCATTCTTCTTTTCAACAGGCTCAAAAGTCTGAATTGGAAATTGAGCTGGATGGATCGACAGCGGAATGGACAGATGAAAAGTCTAGCAGGAAAAATGTTTTTCAACTCAATACTAGATCGGATCTGCAAATGCTTTTTCAGTCAGAGGACAAAAATCTTGCAATCGAATGGTTCGAAGATATAAAGCGGATTTCTGAAAGCAATGTCGTAAGTTGGTCGTACTTTCTCTTTTTAAAATAAACAGGAAGGCGCATCCACTGCCCTTTTTTTCGTATGTTACACATTTCTTTCCAACCGAAATTGGAACTAAACGTTAACATTGCTATATGCTTTCTCAAAAAACCGTTTACGTAAACGGGCCTACTATTGAAAGTTCTTTATGGTATGATTGATTTCTCTTTCATGTTACTTTCCTGAACATTCAATACAGCCGGTGGACATCTCCATGAGACTTCGCAGTACCGAATGTCCAGAAACTTTATTAGATCCAACGATTGGGGAACGAAAAATTTCGTCAAGACTCTATCGGAATAAGTCTACCAAATGTAAGTACTAGAATTTCATATCTCATTCTCATAGATGTTATAGTTTTTTATAAGTAGGTTACATTATAAGATAGTTTTTACTTAACAAAAGTTGGATTCCCATTGGATGAAGAGGGTAGCTAACTATTCCTTCGTTCACACGAAACCGTATTATTTCTCTGAGTCAGTTTTGTGACTATCGAAAAACTCTAATATTGAATGTCTCTGTGGTTGTGTGGCTTGTTACAAAACTCGCTGTAATACTTTTTGTTTAACTTTTCCATAAACAGTAAAAATAACTCCATCAACAGAAGACATGGGAGCGGACAGGAAAAAAATTACTGCCAACTTGAAAAAGTTTTTCAGTAGGAGACCTCCAAGGGAATCATTAGTGAAGAAAGGAATTTACAAGGGTTAGTATCACTCTTTTCTTTTGTACTATAATGGGAAACCACGACACGTATGCATATACATACTTGGAAAAGAAAAATTTATAAGGGTAGCGGACCCGGTTGATGAGAATGGTAAGTTGCCTGATGTCTAGTCTAGAGTAACACCACAAGTCTAGATGCTGTACTGATGAAACGATTTTAGAAATCTTTGATTAGCATGAAGAAAATTTAGTCCCTACACTACACTTAAGAGCTTCTCTTCTCCTCAATCTCATATTAAGGGAGAATATCTTGAGGACAGCTTCGGTATAAAAACGTCTCCAAACAATACCCACCATTCTCCTTCATACGAAGAGCCCATATGTATATTCGCTCTGTGGACACGGCTTTCAAGAAAAAAATTAGTTCGCTGTAGAATGACATGCTTAAGCCCTTGTCTAGTAGTAGTAGTAAATTCCATTTTAGTGCTAACAACGGTTTTTGTACACCGCCTTTTATAGATGAACCCGTTTTTGGATGCTCGCTAGAGAAGCTGTGCATGTTGGAAAAAAGGACGGTTCCAAGGTTTGTGGAAGAATGCATATTGGCCATCGAGCAGAAAGAAGAAAATCTTAAAACTGATGGAATTTATCGTGCCTCCGGGAATTTAAGTCAGGTTCAGAAGATAAGACTGCAGGTTTGTGATTTTCTCTTTAAATAATGGTTGCATAAATTGTTGTTCAAGCCGTATGACATTATGCATGCGTTCTAATCTGCACACTGCTAAGCAGTTGAAACGTTTGGTGTTGAAGAGGCTTTACAGAAAGCTTACATAACAGTAAACCTTCAGTTGTGTACTTTCTCTAAGGCCAACAGTTGATTTTCTTGCAATATCTCTAGTTTTTTTTTTGAAAAGTAGACCCTGAGGTAGTCTTTTTTAAATTTCACACTTCTCTTACCTTACCTACAGGTGGATCAAAATTATTTCCAGTGCCTGTACCAAGAAGAGGATGTTCATGTCCTAGCAGGATCGTTGAAGCTGTTCTTCAGAGAGATGAGAGAACCGCTTATTTCATATGACCTTTTTGAAAAATCGTTTGAAGCAATCAGTACGCAATATACCATTAAACCAACATGTTCTTTCATGAATTCATCTGACCAGCTTAATTCGATTCCATTTCAGATTCCCAGAAAAAGGACAAAGTTTCCAAGTTTCGTGATATCGTAAAAAATCTAGCCAAACCAAATAGAGATACCTTGCAAGCCCTTCTTCGACATCTCCTGAAAGTAGCAGAATTAGCGGAATACAACCGGATGCAGATTCCTAACCTTGCCATTGTATTTGGACCGACGCTTATGTGGCCTGCAATAGAATCAAAGAATATGGCTTTGGATCTAATGCAGCAAAATTATGTGATTGAAGCACTCTTGGTCGAGTATGAATCATTGTTTCAGTGATTTTTCTTGTTGTAATAAGGGATTTCCTCATTGCAAAGTAGAAAAATCGTACGTGTATTCATCCCAGTATTTACTTCAGCGATTTGGAAAAGTAAATATTCTACATAATTAAACGTCTTAGGTATATGTTTCAAAATTGTCAGCCTTCCAACTTGCCTTTCTAAACAACACTAGATATATATATATCTCAGAATTTACTCACTTTTTATACTTTAAGCTAAAATACCAATACGAAGACGGAAAAATAGAGTTTGTACACAAGTATATTTCGATTGAAAATGTTGTTTATTATTTGTATATTCTTCCGTTATTGAAGTTAATGTATTTTATAAGATTGCGTTGAAACGTTTTGTTATCAAAAGTAAACTCGATTTTACAAAGCATTATTTATATGATGATATTTAACTCGAGGGAAATAAATACTACGCTGTGATTTATCTGACGTAGTTCGCTGAAATGTCAGTTTAAGTACGATTTGCTTCCGACAAACAAGTTGCAGTAATCTGAAATCCTTTTACTGCAAAGAGTTTCTGCCCTTCTCGCTACCTGCAGCACCACTTGCGTTGCTTCCTCTTTTTGATCCAGCAGGGCTACCATTACCAGCTCCAGGCCCACTCAAGCGTGCTAAATTATCTCCAGCAGCCTCCATAGCAGCAGGTGCTTGATTTTGGAACACTTGTGGTGCTTGTCCCGGGGACACGTCTTGTATCTGAGCCTTTTCTCGGTTCATCATTGTTTTCTGCAGTGCTAAAATTTCATCTTTAATCTCAGAAGGTATTTTGGTATCTGAGAAAAGTCGGTCAGTCCACATAGTAGGGTCAATATTTAGGGCAGGTTTGAACTGCTCCACCCGATCCAATAGCGTTTGCGGGTAATCCGGTGAGAAATAGTTGATAATATCCGGAGGAAAGCAGGCATTGATGCTAAAGGACGATAAGAAATGAATGTGGATTAAAGCTTGGCATATAAAACTGCGCAACAACTACTCTCCCCTAGAATAGAAAGTGCTGTTACACGAGCTCAATAAATAAGCATGACAGTTCAATTTTTATAGTCTTTAACAAAGTAGTTACTATTACAGCATGACATGCTCTCTAAGCAAGGCATCTTCTGCAGTGGCATCGCTCGCAATCAACTCCTGGACTTTACGTAGACCACCCGATGCAACAAAAGCTCGACGGGCTGCAGGATTACCCGGCAAAATCTGTAATATATATTCAATTGATATCTTTACTCACAGGATCCACCATTTCTTCGCTAGTAGAAATGTGTGTTAGTGTTAAGCCTCGTCTATTTAGACGCATGGTTATACTGTCTCTCTGCATAATATTGCTGCCTACCGTACGAACGTTGGAACGAACTCTTTCGCAACATTGGATGGGTACATATTTAGGTAAAAAAATAGTTTTAGAAATAGTTCAGACTCAGTGAAATTCTTTTATCGTTTAATCATGGGATTTTCTCTTAATAGCTTTACAAGGTTTTACCGTTTCCCTACATTATTGCTGTTTTTGCATCTGAATGAAAACCTTGCAACTGGGTATTCTATCTGGAAACCAGCTATAGCACTACCCATTGATTATTGTTCTACATTTACAAGCCGAACGATAGGACACGATAGAGGTGACTAGCAAACAGTTAACATAGCACTTATGGGGCTATGTCACACAACTTTTTCTCACAGGGTCCGCAAATGAACCCTTTTCAAGTTAATTTCATTAGTGAAAGACAACAGTAGTAATGGTAAAGGTGTGTACCCATCCAGCGACTGTCACTGACGCCATGTGTCGTTATAAAATGAGATTACATGGGATTAATGTCTTATGGACGAGTAAGCTACACATCGCCTTTAATTGGAACAACTTTTTCAACCAACAGGCCAAGCCAAATCAATTTTTTATTTCTACTCGACAAGTCTTTCATTTCGCAGGCGATCCCAGTCCAAATTTAGAAACATGTTGAGCACCTCTTGCTACAATTACTAGTTTATAGATCCTCACATTCCATCAAATTGTAATCATTTCTAAATGATAATGGTCTCAAAAATGGAGCGAAAGTCATCGGTACTTTTACTAAGATTCCAACTATCCAATGAGATGTGTCACATGATTCCCGAAACCCATAACTATGTTACCTTCACAGCTTGTACTTATGCATTTTATCACAATCCCGGTCCAAATTCAATATAACAAGTTCAAGAATAGATTTTGTACAACTTTTTACCGGGAAAAGTAACTTGCCGACATAAAAGATGAAATGAATGAGAATGCATCTACTCTACAATGAAAAGTTAATCCTCCGCACATGTGTTCTATTATCTTTTTTCTACAATATTCTTTGTCATGAGGTCACCATAATTTCAAGTTTATAGAAAAATGGACCTGTCTAAGTGTCTAATCCTGGCATAAGACAGTCAAGTACATCATTACAAAGAAGACCTGACAGTTATGGAAGGTTATTGAAATGCCCCGAATTTAGTAAGCTACCTCAGGCAAGCTATTTCTTCAACATTAGTCAGCATGTCGGTACGTGCACAATAATATAATGCAGGTTCAAGTACCTGGTAGTGGCAAGTCTCTTGTGTTTACAAAAAGAATAGAAACGAGCCACACGCTGGAACATTTGCTAATGCATTTTGTAGTGACGAGATTGTATCTAATTTCCGGCACACCTAACTTTCCATTACGAGCCGTTCTTTTTGTTGAACAGGGCACAAAACTGGGACAGCCGTTAAATCTGGAAGCTTTCTGACGAACACGTATTCATTATGGCAAATAAAGCACCCTATTTACATTCTCGTTGAGTATTCGTGTTGGTTTAGTATGCAGTCTGTCGTGCACAAAATACTATAAGCTTCTTTTGAAGTCAATTTTATATTTACTACAATGATTTCGTTAATACTTTAATATAATGCACAGCTAGTATCGACACTAACATCATAAAAACGTCATTAAGCATAATTGTAATTTTCATGCAAGAATGGTGCAGGTTCGAAGAACAATTCCATACGTAGTACACGACACTGTGATGAACATGGGCTTCATCAAACGCATAAAGAACTAAAACACGCATTGAACTGTGTTCACCTAACAAAGCTCAAACATTTCGTGGAGACAGCATTCTTTTAACTACATTCTCTAAATTATATATCAAGACAATAAGCATGAGAAATTAGCGCTTTTGCTGGTTACGATGCATTGTTCTTCAATTTCTCTTGAATCCTCGACTAAGAGAGCTGTATTGTTCCCTTCAAGAGAAATAAACCTGAACAGTCGCATGGCATGAAGCATGGAAACTGTGAACTGATTTAGAGCTGAACTATGAGGAGAAAAATAGCAGGTAGGAAGTCACCCTTGGAATCCTTTGTGACACTACAACGTGGACTCGGGATTCGGAATATAGAGGTGGAACAATGACAAAAAGCCACGTTTTTGTTACCAAATGTTGATCCTGAAGGTTTTAGGGAAAGGGGCTTGCTTTCTTTTTTATCTTAAATAACAGGCGTACTAGTTGCAATTTAGGCTTTCTTCAGGGAGGTAGGAAAAAGCCTCAACAAAATGTCGTGTTTTTGCTGTTCCTTTTTTATCAAATGTACTCGTCGTGAGTCGTGACTGAGGCAAGCAGGTTCCAATCCCTTGCCAGTCTAGTCACACGTCAAAAATTGCTTTATCGTCAAACGGAAATATACATACATACAGACAGAAGAGAAATCCTTAGTACAAAAAAATTCAAGCAAGAATTTCAACGTGACTTTGACTGCAAGTTTCAAGTGATGCTAGCTGTAAATGACTCAACGGTTGTTGGTGCACAACCGTAAATGAGCATGAATGATGATTCCCAATCAAAAGGCGTGACTTCTTGTGCATATCAATTACTGTGTGCCGACTAATTTTCCCTCAAAGTAATGTTTGGAAAAACCGTGAAACGTCAGTGATTAGTGGATTACGTAAAAACTTATCGTGTTTTTTGTTAGGTGATATTTGTCTTACATATTTTCGGAACGGGATCTCATCCTTAATTGTGGTAAGCTACCAAAACTACTTTCTAAATTTTAATCAGGCGTACAGTGAGGACGATTGAAAGTCACTTTGAATTTGTCACACTGAAAAACTTAGTGTTTAGATTAATTATGAAATTGAAGAGGCTATTGAACAAAAGTCACAGCTAATAGGGTTAGCCTAAGATATCGATGAATGTTGGTTTTTAAGATACGTTTGTCGAGAGAATGAGGGAAATGATATTGTTCGCAGATATTCAGCTAAGAAATTCCAAGATGAAAAGAAATTAAATTCTATTGAAAAGAATGAACTTTCCTTCACGAGTTCCTAAGGTTGTCAGTCTGCATTCGTTGAATCAATCCATTTCTGAAGAATCTGGACGAGACACTTGAATTGGAAAGCTGTCACAACGCTAAGTTTTGAGAGTTTAACTTTTTTTACTTTGAAAGAAATATGAAACATATTGGCTGTGAATAAAATTAAATGTGCTCATATCCTGTACACCATTTAATTTGCCATGATGCGTTTAGGTAGTTCATTAAACTTTTCGTTGCGTCCATTTTTCATGAGTATGCGTTCTGACGATGTAAATGACGATGGTCATTATTTCGTCACCTGTGTACCGGGCTTTTAAAAATACTTACAAGTTCAGCATAAAACCTATTTGAATATGTAGCCGTATAATGCAGCGTTTGAGCTTAAAGCAAACAAATTTTTCAAGAGTCGCCACTATTTGCTGTCGTCTGTGAATCGTATGAAAAAATTTATAAAATACACGTGAAAAATTTCACCGAAAAAATGCTACTACCGTTTTCATCCAGCTAAGCAGTGTCGTTCATCAACCTGTGACGCATAAACCTGGTTACACACTAAACTAACATGAAAAAGTGGATATTTACTTGGTATTGCGTCCAACGCACAAAAAAATTTGATTCAGCGAATCAGCAGATATCGTAATTCGAGAACCACCTCGGAAGTTAGTGACTGGGAATAATATTGTAGTTTTTATATACACACGTAAAATTTTTATTACACGTCAGCCGAAGTTCATCACATTATTATGAGACTACACATTATATATGTATATTACATTATACATATAAGTGCGTTTCAGAACAAGATTCATTAAGTCAACCTTTTTCCCTACATTTCGAAGATGCTAAGGTGTAACTGACCCAGTATTTTTTAGTTTCGTTTTGACGATTTTGACATTTATTCACCAAGTATCTATATTTACATGTAAAAAAAATATTACATGCATTTTACATGTTTAAAACATTCTCAATTTATCTCTTGTATATTTTCCGTTCATTTGACATGTAACTGCAGCCTGTGAGGCAGCTATTTTCGCAACGATCTTACCTAAAAAGCGAAGTTTCTCTTGAAAAAATCTTCAAACTCTTTTCCCTCACTCGTAAATTGTAAGTTAAAAGACCAACGCATACACATTTTGACATTACTTTCATGTATTTTCCTAGGAACATAACACTAACGCAATAAAATCAATTGACGTCATGAGGAGATGAGATGAGTGTATATGCAAGCGAGCAACAACTCAGCATAACATTCGCATTCAGCGTAACTGGGGAGGGCCGAACTAGTGGACGAGTATAAATATGCAAAATACCTACGTGGACTATATTGTTAGTCATTTTCGCGAACGCAAAGGAAAAAAAACACTAAAATGTTGTAGATTCTCCACCTTTATACCCTTCTAGCTTGGCAAAATGATATTGATGTGGCATAGTATTTGTCGATGGTGGAGCATTTTCTGAGTAATAACTGGCAAAACGTTCCTTTTTTTTGCGATAGGATGACTTTATGGAAAGACCTTCTATTGAGTATGGGTTTTTAGAGTAAATACCATTTTGGTAGAAGGCTACTATGCACAAGCAACCCATATGAAAAAAATGTTCATACAGAGTTGTACCATTATCGCATTATGGAATTATCGTCATCATTCGTTGAGCAGCTCCTTGAACGATTTCTCGCCGCCCCTAACATCATGAAAGAACCGTCAGTCATTTCATGTTCAGAGGATAGTCAACAGTTGCATTCCCCATCAGCAAGATCAAAGGACCTTGTACTAGTACGGAAGAGAAGAGAATACGGTAGCATTCCAACTCCAACTGCCGTTGACAGTGTATCGCTTCTACTGTCGAATATTAACAACAGCTCTAACAGACAGAACAATAAAAAGGAACGAGTCGGAAAAGAAGAAGAAGAATATCAAAAGGAACAACTGTCAGTTCGGGGAACTTCTTCTAAGCTATTTAGCAAGCGTTTTCTTAGTTTTCTCCCACGGACAGAGCTAGTGAACAGGAGGATCACAAGCACTAGTCATTTCAATTGCGGCTTCGCTCTAACTGACATCCACGACGAAGACAGGAGAGGAATAAAAGAAAAGAAAAATTACTACTGGGACAATAGCGGCAACATCAACCTGTTTAGCTCGGCTGCATTATTTTGCGAAACCTTCAAAGGATTTCCTGAAGTAAGGAAGGGGAGAGCGAAAATTTCATCAACTATCAATAAGAGTGAAAGCGCATACTGTGCTGACACGAGAAGAAGAGATTCACAGTTTTATAGAATTCCCAAATTGCTGGAACAAGCTTTCCAACCCGAAGTTTGCAAATCATACAGCTACAAATGCAGTGTGAGAAATAGCCAGAACGTTTTGAGTCCACAGACTGTCACGATTTCCCTGTCGCAGGAGAAGCCTGTCACGAAGAGTTCGAGAAATATTGCTGGGGATACAAAGGACTTGTACAAAAGGCAAGTGGGCTACTTGCCTGACGCTGTTTCACAACCAGCGCCACTATCTAATCAACGACAACGACAAGTTCATCATCAATCAACCTTGTGTAGTCACTAGCCAAGGGAATTTCAACTAACGCAACGTAGTGTGTGTTTGGACATAAGAAAACCCAAAGTTTGATTGGTTAAGAGCGAAAGGCTTAACCTGGTGTTATAGACTTCGCAAAAAGATATACGCGTTGACTGTCCACAGGAGAAAAAAAAAATTCTCAAAAGCGAATATAATTATGATGGCGACTGAGGAGCAAAGGATTAACTGCAGTGGCACAATGACAACCACACGTAGGAAGGACCTAGACCACACTGGCTCACTTGAAGCCATTCTTTACAACTTGACAATTGGAAGTAGTATGAATCTAGACGATGGCTGTAGAGGAGACGGGGGCAACCAGCACCCACAAATAACGGTCTCTTCTGCCATTATTGACACTGTCTCATCTAAAGGCCTCAATAATAATGGGAGTCTATACCAAAATAGAAATAATGGGGACAGCTCGACCTCTATTGTTATGAACAGTGTTAACGGAAGCAAGCCTATTAGCCAATTTTTGCAAGTTCCTGAGCCAGACTTGTCCAAATTAACCGTGATGCCATGCCATGAGTATAGCCAGTAAATTGTAATTTTACCTCGGAAGAAAGAATCATAAAGATGATTTGAAAAACCCTCTCGTCACGTATTGTTCCGATACCAATTTTTATAAGCGTTTATAACCAGCTACTTCTTGTCAACACATTTTTCGTTTTCGTTTGTCCCGGTAAGTCGTTCGCAATGTGTTCTCATTTCTTTCGTTCCCTAAAGTATTTACTCATAAACCCTCATGTATGCCAACTAGATTTTATAATATGTGTTTATAATTTCTTCATTTTCAGGTTTGCCTACTGATCGGCCATGAGTATGGATGTATGACTAGTCAATGTCCATTTAGGTATACACACAGGTTTTCTCCTTTCACTGTCGTCTAGAGGCCGTCACATCGAGGTTCTTTCCGTAGCAAGTCAACCCTTTAAAGCGCTTAGGTGAACGTGGAACTAGCTAGTCTCGGATTGAAATCGGACAAAATTCTTAGGTATACGCGATGTGTTGTAATCTTGTCTTACAAGTCAAAAACTGTGTCACTCGGTGGTAGTATATGCTAGGGCAGTTCCTCGTTATTTTCCCACATCTAAACTTCCCCAGGCATAGAAGGCGGACGAGAAAATAATTTTTGCCTCAAAGTGGAAGACTACAAGCTTTTCATGTTATCTTATGAGCTTTGCAAACATGGTAGTGTCACACGCAATTTTAAGACAATGCAACATGACGCAAATTGTTAGAAGCAAAAAAGCTAGAGCGTCCTGATTATGACTACCCATCTGAACCAGTTTCTTTGAGTTATTTTGAGGTTTCATAATGCATATTGACTGATAATAGTCTGTATCGGTGGATAGTACTTTTCCCGCCAATCTATTGATTTTTATTGATCTACGACAAATTATGAAACGTACTATAGCTTTTATTCTAATCAAGTCCTGTTACAGCTTTAACAGTACACAGTATGCTTCCATGTTACACAATTTCAAGAAAGGTGAACGTTTCATCAAGATGAACGGATTGGATCCTAAAAGTCATTAATATGTCCCAGGCAGGGGGCTTCCGTAAAAGTTTTTTTTTTTCAATTCCTGTTAATTATCACAGTGCGATTAAAACTTGTAGTAAGTACCATAAAAGTTTTCTGTTTAATATGCAAATTTTGAAACTAAACTTCATTAAATCACAACTGT
>VICI01000617.1:0-33976 GCA_019593645.1 Akabosia matsudoensis
TGAGTCCATTATTTTACAAAGTGGGATCCCACCCACTCACGGCTATTCAAAACACATTTTTGTGTCTTCTGCAGTCAATCATGAGCGAATGATAATGAAGACATTTTTTTTTCTAAGAAGTTATATCGTGTTCCTAACGAAAAACATACGGAAATAGACAAATCTGTCTGTACAGTATTTCAGATCAAAAGGATATAAAAATCCTTGATGGAAAGAGCTGGATCACGACTTGCTACGGAAAGGATGAATTAGGTCAGTAGATTACCATCTCTTTCTTTCACTTTCTCTTAAAGGTGCTGCGTAATATCGTGGTTTCACAGTGTATAATCAGCATTCATCATACTTTCTAAGTCCAAATTATTCCATGTAATTCTGCCGTCAATTTTTGGTGGAAATTTTTGTATACCTGAATTTTGAGAATCTTCCGTGTTCGTCTTCGAACGAATGTAACCCTGTGTCGGAGTTATAGAGAACCGTAGCATAGCTTTTATGAGACAGCAAAACTGGAGCATTTATACACATATAGGGACTACATAGTAGTGTTAAAACATGATAAGATGTATATGGCCTGTCGGATGAATCCGGCACCGTCTAAAACGTATGCATATCAGTCAGTTGGACAAGGACTTAAAGATAGCTAAACCATTTGCAAATTTAAAGACTAATACCAAAATTCCTGAATAGTGGATAGATAAAACCTTTTATTTGAGGACACTCGTAGAAATGTTAGGATTACTAGACGGGGCATAATTGTCACTCACGAGAGGTTTCATCGTACCTGTACAAAGTATTAAATTTGTATAAACTGGTAGTATGACCGGAGAATGTCTACCTCTTAAAGGAACTATTTTATACTAGAAATATTACTAAAGAATTACTTCCACGTACTAGTAGTTTCATCTTGTCTGTGTAACGTCTCTGAAACATGAATGCCTCCTCAATACATATCACTCATTAAGCCATTCGACAAATGAAAAAACATCCACACGAGCCTAGGATAAGATACAAAAAGTCTGCATTCATCTTCAACAGAAAATTCACGAAATACGGGAAAAAATTAACTAAAATATATAGACCTGACTTTTTAGTAGCGAAACATAATCGACCTGGACACGCGTACTAATACAACTAAAGAAACTAAGAGATTGTAGAGATAGCTTTAGAGATGTACACAATATTACTAAAAGTAAAGTTAAAAAATACCAATGTATTTCATTTTAACGAAGTACTGATGAAATCAGAATCCTCAAAGTCGTACTAATAACTTTCAACCATTTACATGAACACAGTACTAAAATATTTTTACTATACATTTTAAGTAGAAGGAACAAGTTATTTAATCCAAAAGTTATTCTTTCCGGTCCATACCTTAAAATAGTCCCGGGTAATGATGGTGGTGACGCTAACGCAAAAATAGTTTTAAATTGTACCACATATATGAAGATTATGTCTCCTACATGCTGAACAATATCAGGAAAAAACTGCATTTTGTAAAATTCGCATCACGTAATTAAGAATTGAGCTTATATGCATTTTTGTTAGATACATTTTTCTAACCGAAAATAACGCTGAATACAAAAACAGTACAATTAAAAAGTATATGCATTAATGCAGCAGCTTCTTTCATATCTGTTTACGACTTTTGCATTTCCGTCTGGTCTGTTTAGCTTTATTCGATGCGCTGATAGCATTCGAGTACTAAAACTGCTTTAAGAACGTTCATTAAGTAAGGCTATGTTCCTTTTCCTTAGTTTATATAGCATAATATGATGGCAAGCATTAATAGAATGTATGTTTTTATTCATGAAACAGTTAGTGCAAAGCTACATTTTGTATAACTACTGAATTGCGGATAAGTTAAGAGAACTTTGGTTTTATTAGGAATGTAAGATAATATGTAATTTGTCTGTTTTGTTGTCCTATTCTCGTAGTAAATTGTACTGATTAAAAGAGGCACAAGAAACTCCTCTCTGTACAAAAAATAAACAGAAACATGATGCGTAATTGTCGTTAGCATTCAAAGTGTCGCGTAAAACACAATTTGGAACAGTGCTAGTTATTAGATTTGACTTTTTTGGCTGGCTTTGTATTTTCAAGACGCTCCATGTCCTTGACGCTGAAAGGGGTGAAGATGTAGACAAACCTAATGTACTATTGGTATGTTATTACAACATTGTAACAAAAAATGTAATGCGATTGTATGCCAAAAAGTATAAAAAGTGAGTCCCCTATTTTTCCTGAGACAAAGATAAAAATAAATGCTACTATTGTATTTTACTGTGTGCAATGATTGCTCATGTTTGATTACCTGATCATCAACATCCTGCAACAACTCAGCTAAACGTATCATTGAAGATTTTCGCATCTTTTCATCCACTTCGAAGCAATCAAAGAAGAAGATACCAAGAGAAAAAGAGTGTCGTTATTATCATGGTTTGGAATTGATTGTGTGCTCAATTTTTTTTTTGGTAAATGGTTGATTCTTCCATGTTAACAGTGCTATTGTTAGTATGCCTGTATTTTTTGCATGCCTTCTAGTCACCACGATTAAACTACATTGTCATGATCATCGTGATTCACCTGTGATTTATTTAAACCACAGCGGCAGTCCAAGGAGACGAAAAAATGGCTTTTATTGCAATTTTCAACTCTGGTCAACAGTATGAAACATTTAGAAGGATATATTCTTTTGCAGAGTTTGTGAAATTGGCAACTTTACAGTACCATCAAATCTTTCCTATCAAGTTCCTTTTCCATTTCTAATCCAATTAATCGACGAGAAGAAAAAAAAAGATTTATACTACGAGATAATGAGCGAATATGAATACTACAATTTGGATGACATTTGCACAAAAAATTCTCAAAATTCCTGCAAATACGAGTTATATGCTTGCCAAGTTCAACGATAATTTTGTTTTATGTCAAAGGTGAGAGCCTGCAATGGACCAAGAGGTGTGTGGAGATACAGACCCATTTCATGTTAATTTTTTTACTTTGTCGAAAATAGTGACCCAAATTGTCCACATTTTTAATACTCGTAAGGTTGCATTAAATAAGCATAAGTGGAAACTTGTGTACGTGGTGGAAACTAGAGTTGTCATCATGTCAAGTGAAGCAACCTGTAAACAAATTGTGAATGAGATCACTTATTTTGTAACGACAAGATCAACTGGAGAGTCCTTGAGAAAGGGAAGTGTCATTATCATGCACTAAAATATGGTAATTTTTTTCCTTGTTGCTTCTTCACATAATTTATTATGAAGACGAGTATATCTAAAGCATACTCGAACTGCATGCAAAAATTGCAATGCAAGCCACGCTGCAGCAGGTATTTAGGTTTATCGTTCATCTGACATTCACTCTTGACTACTAGCCTACCTCTGTTCATGCTTGAGATTTAGATGACTTAAAAAATAATTAGTGAAATTTGCTGCACCAAAAATTGCAATTAAAATGCCTAATCTTCCGATCAGGGTAATGTGCATAAAACATTCTATACATTTTGCCCAATGTCACTATCTCTCCCACTCTTACGTGCCATTATATTGTGGCATAATTGCTACTTGAAAACAATGTTCCGCTTGATTCCTCCTGTAAGGATTCACGATTCTTAATTAGTTCATTAAATTTGGCAAGGTCACCAGGTAGCATGACCAGAGAAATCCCAAAGTAACTTGTAAAGAGACAGAGCCACATTCTTTTAAAAAGGCACATTGCACAGAAGGGTGCACTAGACTGCTAATAAAGTAATCTTGCAACACACCGTATTATATTCAAGATTATTGAAATCAATCGATAGTTATATATTTATTTACTCGTCCTTTCTTTACTTTTACAACACTTTGTGAAACCCTGCCTTCGTTGCTCCTTTTCAATAACGACAACTGGGACTTGGTCCTACGTGAACATAAAATGAGATGGCTTTGGCAACATAATCGATCCACTTTCATGCATAGAATTAGATTATGTCTTTGTCTCTACGTAGCCTGTAGGTCTCCCAACAAACAATAGAAGATGATTCAAGAAGACGAGCAAAAGCCACTCACCTTCAGAGCAAATTATGCTCTGAATCAATTTCACTGTCTTCATTTGTGACCAACATGTTATTACAATAAACGCTCTCTTTGTTGATTCGCGGATGCTGTATGAAATGTTCCTTGTATGTATTTAACGAAGTGTATATTTACAAGTTGACCGCTGATGACATCGATTGATTGGTAGTAAAGGAGTCTAGGGATAATAAATTCATTCAAGCGAGCTCGTCCACTAGTTTCCTTTGCGCATCTTCGTATTTAATAGTGTAGTGGCGCCCTGAAATATTTGTTCACTTTATTTTTGCAATAATGATGCTCCATGTCGGAAAAGGTGATAGTTGATAGTTATGCATAAATGAGCGGACTTGTTATTACAAGCTCGTGTACATTTAATAAGGCCTGTTTAGATGCCGCCGCACATGGATATTTTTACAAACAATTTTGGAACAATTTAAATTTAAGCTTCCGGATTGTGCATAGCAGAACATTCATCAGAAGATGAGCTTAATATTTCCTGATTTGTAAAATACTTGTAACAGATAATCTAGTCTATTTCCATTTCATACCAGAATAGGGAAGAATCGATGCTGTTTTACTTTTTATCATAAACTGTTTTAAAAAATTTCAGGTGCAATGCAGAACATGATGAAAAGAACAAAACTGCATTAATATTACAAATTCCCCTATCGCAGTACAGATCATTTCATCAAAATGTTCATTTGTGAGAAGCGAAGGTGATGATGATAACTTTGTATGTGAATTGGTCACGATTCCTGGTTGTAATTGTTATCAACGTAAAAGCCCCAGCCACAGGAGATGTCATGAATTTTGTGCGGCTAATGATCACATAAGAAATGAAAATTAGTAAGTCGTCTGCCACCTGGAACTAACCGATAATTGCCGGTATGCAAGCCTTTGAAACAATGAATTTTTAACACCTAAAAATTATGAATTGTTTCGTTATGTTGAAATTCCATCTGCATTGCATCAGATATGTCGTGCATCAGAATATGTCCATTTTCTCCTATGCAGCTGCAAAATACAAGAATGCAATCAATTACTTTGTTATTAAACATGTGTAATTTTATGTTATCAGTTCACCCCGCCGACATTTTTCCATCAAGCACATTATGATTTCGTCAGCTATGTTTTTTTGGTAGTTATATTTAAACAAGAAAACTTTTTGTTTGTAAAACCTACCTTGCACAGCTACTCATCAGTCATGTTTTGGCCAAATATGGAGTCTGTTCAAAAATCGTAATCACATAAGCCACTCCAAAAATGTGTGGTTTCTGACAAACACCCTTATTACTTGATGATATGCATATTTTTTAAAATAATCTGTGTATTTATTATGTAATGAGCTAAGAGTACATAAAAAATTATAATTTAGTGAGTCTTCATCAACAGGTACATTTGAAAGTGTCCAATATTTGAAGTTTTATCTGAAAAAAATATAAGGTACGCTGACTTATGTTCCATATATAATATGCGTACCCGTACATAATCTATGCGCTTCACTTGTACGCAACGACACTCGCGGATGCGCAATCATGATTCGTTCAAGTAATCAATAAATAATGTTAATGATCTGTGCTTTACGAGTAATTTTTATAATTATCAAAACCAGCACATCAATTGACTTAAAAATATCAAGTCCATGGAATTACGGGTACTGAGTAAGCGTAAGAGATGTCTTATCTTTGGCAAACCTTTCCCCTCAAAATGTCATAACACTGAGTGCTGAGCAGCGACATCATCGACCTCTTAAATGGGTAGAACAGTTTCGAAAACTAAGTATGCAACAAAAATCTTTTCTTTCTCACTCAAACTTGAATCGACAAAAAGCATCTCCACTTACCATTTTACAATTTATTACTGCATCATCATCAAATGAAAGGTATTGATTAGATTGTCTTTTTTTCCTCTACTCTACACGAATTTATAGATCTAGAATTTCAAATTGTCTGCACTATGGCCATAGTCATCTGTAATAGAAAACCCCTGTTATACCGGATTGCGTGTGTGATCACTTATGCATGCCCATTATTGACAAATCCCATCGGCTCACGATTCGCTCATCTTGTTTGAAAACACACACAATGTTTTATCTCCTCGGTCTTTTTTGGAGGATGATGATGATGTTCACAATAGTAATGTATTTAAATTAAATTGCTAATGATATTAAAAAGCGTGTAATTATAACCCCCGTTTGTATGAGCAGCCAAACAATATTCGGCTGACCATAAGGAGATTCAGTGAGCGAGAGGGAATGGCTGTCACTTTATCAAATAGATTAAAAATATCCCATCTTGTTGTGTTATTGGGTCAATCTCCCAGTCCTGGATTGCATAACATATCATCTTCCATTTCCCTGTTTGACATATCCTTTAGAGATATATACATAGCAGGATGATGATGGTGCGACGACACATGGTGGTGGTAAGTATGCGAGTATGACGAACAGCTCGTGGCTCAAATCACAAATAGGTTGAGCCTTTCTTGACGCTATTTGAGAGATGCTATTTTGTCACCCATTTGGTTTTTCTGAGATGGTAAACAGCTTCAGTCGTCAGCAACATGAAAAAAACAATCAGTTTATTGATATCAACTCACGACTTGCTATTAACGAAATGACCACGATGAAGACGACTGTAGAATATTTTATCATGGCGAGGGCGAAATGAACGAAAAATGAATAGTAAAAGCAATATTTTGCGTGTGTGATGTATCGTTTTAAGTCCCAGCAAGGGTTCTTTTCCATGTTTGAACAAGAGCCAATTTAACCTGTCTGAACTCATGGGTATTGAAAAATTACAGAGATAGACAACACAAAGCCGATTGGACCTTCTTTTCTCAAACGAAAATAAAAAAGGGGATGGTATTTAGTATTATTAGGATGTAGTGGCAATACGAGGTAATGGAAAGCTCTGTAGTTTCTTATGTCGATGACAGTAAAATGACATATTTTACAAATTAGATTTGAGGTCAGAGATTACGCGTGAAAGTTGAATGGCTGAGCAAGAGTAGCAAACGATAATAAACGACATAGCTATGTCACGTAATTACAGACAATTAAAATCGTATCTGATTAACATTAGGTATTTATTAACCGCCAATACCGCCATAAAAATGCGAAAAGTAATTAAGTATATGAAATCAATGTTTCGCTCCCTTGGATCAGCCTATTCACATTTGGAATCGTTACAGGTTCGCCCTTGAGGGCAGCAATGGACCTTATCGGAGCAACAGGTTGCATTCGGAAAAGGACAGCAAGCATAGCCTCCACTAGGATCAGCGCAACAAGTGTACGTATCAGGGCAGCTTTCCTGCTCATCTGGACATCGTGTCTTTGTCGTGTTGAAAATGGCGTCCATAAGGCCTAAGGACCACTTTCACATATACTTGCATTCTTTTGGACAATGCATAACTGAGGATTTCTAAAATAAGTTGTCTCACCAAGAGAATTTCCAAGTTCAACTTTTGGCTCAATGGAATGGAAATAATCAGGTGGAAGAATTTTCGCCTGTTTTAATGGCTCACCACTTCGTCGGCATCTTCCCCCAGAGAGATCACACTGCGTCCCTAACAATCAAAAAAGTTTCCACGAATTTGTCGCACATCTCAGTCAAGTCATAAAAATCATTATCTTTCGCATCGTTTAACTATATTTGATATTGTCAGTATTACCACCAGTACCTCCCTGTATGAATCGGAGATATTAAAAATTTCATGTTGATTACTTACGATTCGAGCACTTGATACTCTATGGTTGATTATTAAATGTAACGGGGAATCAATGTAAATTAGCTGGTTTTCGTACCTTGAGGACAACAATGTAATCCATCCGAACAGCAACTAGCATTTTCATATGGACAACAGCCATACCTTCCTTCTGGCTCAGCACAACAGGTTTGGCCTTTCCTGCATGATATCTTATGGTCGGGACAAAGATCAGCTCCACAATAAATCACAAAAACAATTACAACAGCAATAATTGATGGCAACTGCGAAGGTGTGAAGATACTCATCTTTGCCTCTGAAAACAGCTATATACACAGAATTAATGGTACAATAACACGTAATAATGATGTTATATTTACATTAACGTTTCTTTTCCAGAAGTGACAACAGGATTCTCATACAGCTGAAAGAGAATTGGGTGTGTTTCACTCAGCCTGCAAGAAAAGTAATACTGGATTTTCATGGAATGAACATGATATGATATGATATGACCAGCATACTAAGAAGATTTTCTCGGTACATATTTATTCACATTACTTCAGCTATAGCTAAAAAGACTAATCCAGCATCTTAAAATTTTATACGACAATGACCCCACAACTTAACTGGAGAATCAGTGTTTTTATCGCATAGTAGGCAGCCAAGCCATGATGACCGTATCCAGTTCCTATGCACAAAAACAAGTTTTACATTAATGTTATTTTCTCATTGATAGGAATGAGACAGATATGAAAATGCTTTCCTTCTAAGCTGGATGGACGTAAGTCTGCCATGTAGCCATCCACAAGAGTTAATCTACCATTTCGTAACCGGCTCGATGAAAATTGTGTTTACACCCTTGGAGCAAGTGTCCTACAGCATTGTTACAGCAGCAGATTGGTCATTACAAAAGCGTTTTGAAAATTAGCAATCTACTTGTGCCACTGACCGATCTTGTTCTGCTCATTAGTTTGTATGATAATGCTAATTATACAGTGATTTGCACTACTAGGAACAGGAAAACCTACGGGAAGATGATTTGCACTCTTCACAATTCTGTCAAATACTTTTTATTGCCGATTACTCAGATAAAACGCCTCGCAGTAAACATTCGAAATGTTTTGAAAGCGTGTAAATATTTGTACGTTTTAGAGATTATGCAATGTCGTGATTCATGATAAAATCAATAAAATAAACTAATCTTGCAAAACAATGCATAGGAAATCAGTGCAAAAGCACAAGCTTGATCCAGAAAAAAGTTAGATTGTGTATGCATTCTGATACGAAAACTATTGCCACCTTTTACAATCTCAATCCTAAATAAATATAAAAACGCAGAAAAAATCTAATTTTTTTCTTCATATTTTGAAAAGTTAGTCAAACTGTGACCATTCCTTATACGAAAAACTTGCATAGGGCCACCCTTCAACCTTTCAATTGTATCAAAAATATTGTGACATTCCTATCAATATGTGACTCCACATGAGGGAACCTGTAACGTGTTTAGTTTTATTTGCAAACTTTTTAAAAGGCTCATTTTTGTTGTAATGTTCATATCGTGGCCGTTATTAAATACGTATTTGCAGCTTTACGTGACACGCTTTATATCATCCAATCGACGCTATCACCACCACCCCACCAACCGTCTCATCCTTTTGGCTCCTGTAAAACAAAAACTAGCTGCGATTACTGCGCATAAAAGTATATCGTCTTTTGTTCTTTATAGATTGTAGGAGCCATTAGAATAAATTCAAAACAAAACTCAAACGCACGCACTAACAGCAGGCTATTGGTCAGTGCAGACAATTTAAAAATATGAGTAGATAGTATTTCCCATTTGATAACAAATTACCAGATTAGCACTAGTTTTACAACAAAAAGGCAGTTTCGTCTGAATTCAAAAGCCTATTTATATGCTAATCAACTTTGCATACACATATATTTTGAAATATCTCTAAAATAGCCATTTTTATGGAAGAATTTACACCAGTCTCTATTTTTTCATTACTGAAACTTTTTCCAACGACGCTGACAGGGCAATGACCAAGTTTGTATGCAGCTTTGTGTCAAAGTTTAGCGTATTATTTTGATGATGATAACCAAAATTGGAATTGTACTAGTATCTCTGTGAATATGTTTGAAATAGGTTACTTTCAAAAGGGAATCAGTCAGTATAGAACAATCCTAATAACAAAAGTGTCAAAGTGCATTCATTTTGAGGTTGAAATCCACGAAAACAATGTGTAACGAGTAGGTTGAGACTCACGACAAAGGGTCAGCTTGTGCATTAAAATTAGTGAACTTTTTTTCGAAACATTTCTCAATTTTGAAAAAAAAGAAGCTGCGTCACTCTAATATTTTACCTTTTCCATCCATTTAGGTTTGCGATGAAGCTGGTTATAATCATTTAGAATTTTGCATTGTTTTTCTTTGATTGTTATAAAGTCATAAAAATCAAATATTGAGACATTCCTCAAGGTGGTAAGAAGGTCTTCTTTTGCTTTGCGCTTGTTTTCTTACAAGAATTGCAAAACTGGTAATATGGACACAAAAGAGAATTCTACGTTAATGCATGCCGAGGGTGACAAATGGTAAAGGGAAGCCATCTTATTAATTAAAAAGCTATATGCTGATAAGCCACTATTTGTACAACAACTCGCAAAAATTTGGTATACTAAGTGAATTTTTTTTCTCTAAAGATGAAAACCTAATTCTAAACCAAATAAGTATAGACGTTACACATTTTTTGAAGAAGATTGAATGCATATTTCAAGGATTTGTTGCGCAAGCGTTGCTAAAAATTGAATTAAAATCATGCAGATCGCTTTTGTAATGAATATAATAATTAGTGACAATCTAATTAAAAGTATACCTAGACCCATGACTATATTCAGTTTGTTTTCACACCGGGCATGACTGTGTGCAATTCAAGTGATGAAAATAGGCTCGGCTCAATCACGAACCAGCCCAGAATAATTAAAGCAAAGTCGAATGAAATGCACATAATTGCCAAAAAAACATGCTATTTTCAGTATTTTCGAAATACTTGCAATGCAGGGGAATGGGAAATGATAAGGTCCCTCATATCGGCTTCTTTCTTGGTTTCATGAGATCTTAATCAGAAATACAGAAAAGCATATCAATATCAACACAAAGGATGACAATGACAACACGATTTTGACAATGGACGAAACAGTACTTGATTTAGCCGAAGAGGCACTGTAAATCGCTTATACAAGCTCATCCGAAAGCTGTAGCGTCCATGTAATCTGCTATAATAAGAGTCCTTAAAAATTAATTTTAGATAGGCTTATCTTATATCATTTTACAAAAGTTTAGCGGAAACATATCCATAAATCATATAGAATCTTCCTTTCATTTTTAGCTTTTTGATGTAACAACCACGTTTGATAATGGCGACAAAAGGCAAGTATCAACTTTTATTGTACTGAGCTGCTAAAGTTTTGGGGGAAAAAAGGTTACAAATCTAGCTGATATTTTGCTTATCTTACAACAATCTTTATTTCAGACACAATCTAAATGATAACCATCTTCAAAACAAATAACTTCGTGGTTCTCTATATAATAATTTAATAACAATGAATTGGAATTAGCTAACACGTGAAAATTATATGATAGAAATGATTGCATTTTGGGTGCGTATTTTTTTGTCAACAAAAGGGATTCTTGAATACTTTCTTCGTGAACGTTTAGATTCGTTATACTGCTATAGATAATCGCTTCAGAAATCTTGAAACGAGCCCCATTGAGCAATGCACTGTTTAATGAATTGCCGCAAAGGAATTCTCCCCTCCATTCATTTCACACATGTCATCCCCCACACAGTTGACGATTTTTGTGCGTTATCGTTGAAATATCATTTAGCCATTGTCTCGTTTCATTTTCAGGTAATAATCTGTTTTGTTTTCCTTTTGCCTTGTCTTTGTTGATGTTGTTCCCGCTGCTTTACCGTTTGACAATAAAACTGTGCGTAGTAGATTCCTCCAAAATAAATATGGTATAACTATAAAATTGCGATGTGGTTCGTAAAACAATAATAATCATAAAAATTAGTAGAAGAGTTTTAGCCACTTTGCAAAATAAGTTCCAATCCTAACAAGTCCCTTCTCTTTTTTTCATGTGCATTGTCATCGTCCTCATAATCACGTTGATAGTGTGCATAAGGGGATTTTACAGGGCATCTTAGATAAGAAGATGTTAGCTGACGACTATTTAAGAGGTTTTTATCTTTTGAAGGTGAAGTGACTGTCAGTGTGATGATGTGCATTTTTTGATTGCTATCGTAGTGCTATCTTCAGTATCTTCTTTCTTCTTGGTGGCAGGATAGGATGAGCAAATCAGTTACAAACAACCACAAACGACTCTTACTAAACTATATTATTACTGAGGTTATCATTATCATGCCTGCTTATCATTAAAAATACACCTTTTTTATGAGCTAACAAAGTTTATAATGGACAAAAGACATACCCAAAATGTTCTTTTTCCCCTTAAAAAAAGGGAGTTAATGAATGGGAACGAAAATTGCGAAAAAAATTAACTTACTGAACCGTTTGTACAAGTTTTCAAGTGCACAACCACGCGACAAACTATAAAACCCAACTGGATCCAATGAGCACGTAAACACGCTTAAAATTGATGATGAGAAACCATTTGGGCAATAAATTCTGCTCTGAGTGCCATGTATTACGTAGACATCCACTATTTTAAAATAAATATTGTGAATGAGAGAAAAAGTTGAACTTGTAGAAAAGAAGAGATTCATTTATGCAAACACGTTACTCAAGAAAACCCATTTTTTATGTAACATTTTTGAAGAATGTAAAAAAAACTATGAACATCAAGTCAACCGTGTAATAACAAGCTGTTCTAACGAAAAAATGTATCCACTAACCTTTGGCCTTTAACTAATTTATAAAAATATTAATATTAATGGCTTCTTTGGCATAAATACCTGCATTGATCCAAGTGCGAGCTTGCGAAGTTATAGGCATGCGGCAATAAGATGTAATACATGGAATATAGTCACACAATCATGACATTCGTGAAATGACCTGGAGGGAAGGATGGCTAATGCAAAAACGAACAAGGTTTGCTAACGTATAGACCTTCAGGGTTTGAAATAGTTTTCCTTTGCTCCTTTCCAAATCAAATACCTAAAATAGCCTTTCCTGTGACATGCATATTAATGCTTGCATTTTTTATTGTGCATCATCGTATTTGCTTGTTACAAATCAGTGTCTATCAGTGATATCAATTATTTTACCTGAACTTAATTTAGCAGATTACAATTGCATAATGGTTCGGAATTTCGGATCCCTTTAAGCTTAGGCTATACCTCACGAAGCTGTCAACTGACTCACTCGGTTGAAAAGAGGAAGAGTGTGACTAATTTGAGATGACATTTAAATAATACCATGCGGTATTTTAAAGATGACACAATGCATGATCTAATCTACCTTGATCTTTAAAGCACCATGCATAATTTTGCGACTTTTAATCCATTCTTACATCTTAAGCATGTTGCTTGCGTTCTATAATAATAATAAAGTCGGTCCTTACAACTCTTCCACTGTTGACGGCCCTTTTGCATTGAGCTAATAATCTCCCAAGAAAGCTTCAAAACTGGTAAGCTGTGCACTTTTAATGATGTCAACATTTTTCTGTAATTAATTATCATGATAAACATGCATCAATAGCATTTATAGCTTGATTGTTTACTGACTATTTGCTACTGAACTCTATGAGAGTAAGTTATTTGAAACACGTATGCTAATTACCTCAAATTATATCATCTTCAAAACTTTTTGTTTATCGCATGTGCACGTTTTATTGTCTACTTGACGTTATTCGCTATAAAGAGGTGCTAAAAGCTAATTATAAGCATGCATGCATATAGTATATCTGGTCATAATGCATGCATATATGCGTGTCTGGTTTTACTCTGTACTCTTTACTCTGTGATTCTGTAAATCATAACAATAATTATAAAACAATCTGTGCAAATTTTTGTGAGGTAACACCATAAAAAATTATGCATACGACAATGATATGCACTGCAATAATAGGACGGTCCGTCATTTCTAGGCTTGAGACATTCTTGTGACAGCTACGAAAAAAAAACATTTGATGATAATAACGACAAAGAGGATTCACCATCAAACAATTTACCTAACCGACACACGTTCTATTTGCATGTCACGTCAATCTATAAACATGATAGGGACCGCAAGGCTCCAAACTAGATGTACTTACATGTGTACTGCTTCAGCATTATAATTATAATAACAATCAAACTATCAAACCGTCATGGTCAACGCTCTTCTCCGTTTATCAAACACTCTCTGAGTCTATTTTTCAGTTGAAACTAGTTACCCAAATATGTATGTTTTTTACAGAGATTTTTTGCAGAAACGCGATGCGATGAGGATTTGTATCATCTTTGTACTTTCAAAGACCTCGCTGGTCACATAATAATGTTCTTTTTGTACAGTGTCATCTTTAATAAGATGTAAGTATCGGTGGTGGACAATGGTCACCCATATTATAGTCTTGTACCTACTTGCCAAACAATCTACATTACAAGAGTAGTCCAACAAGAAAGAGATTGTACACAATGAAAACGCATGATTTGTTGGATTTACTGAACAAAGGCCAGATAAAAATATCCGTTTGTGAAGATGCATCACTGTTACTAGCGTGGAGAAGCGTCTCATGAAAAAAAAAGGGGAATAGAGTAGTAGTAGTAGTACTGATGCTCCTGTTCCTTCTTCTTCTCGAGCCGTTTTGCTCACTGACGGTTTGAATACCCTTCAAAAGCGAGTGCAACCTTTAATTGGGTCTCCATTCTCTCATGATTTGGCAGAGACGCGTCAACAAAAAATAAAAAGCGCCGACCTGCATGTCAACCGCTCCAAGCGACCTCAAGGATTTTAATCAGGAGCTTTCAACATTTCTGTGGAATAAAGAGTGAAGACTTATTTTTTATCCTTGGACGTTTTGAAAACTAAAACAGTTATAGTTAGCAGTTCAATAGTGAATTTCATTGCTGATTGGTGGTATCTTCGGACTTTCTACGCCTTATCAAGGCGTTTTTATAGTTTTGGTTTGAGAAGCGTTTGTGATACAAAAGCGATTTTGGGGCGAGTTGAGACAGTTTTGGAATTCATCTAAGAGCGTTTAGGTCCTTGGGGACTGAGAGGATCTCAAAAATGAATAAACCACTATTGGGGGCAATTACTTGCCCTTTGCTACTTGTAATTTTAGTTTTATCGCCGATTGCAAGTGAGTTCTGAGCATAAAAAGGGGTTATTGTTAAAAACTTAAGTGATTGAGTGCGCCTCGGATAACTTGTTTATTTTTGTGATTTTGACTAGGAGCTGTTGATCCAATCGATTTCTTGGAGTCACTCAAGGACGACGATGATCATGAGCCGAGGCGGAACCCTTCTTCCACCGAGTACCCCAACGGGGTAAACGTAATTCCAGGTAATCTTACACAAACTATTGATAAAGTGAAATCTTTGCGAAAGAATGCACCATTAATAAAAGACACTTGTTCACACGGGTTTTAAATAGGCGAAGCGGATATCAACTACCCAACGTATTCCTCAATTCCGAAGTCCTCATTTTCGTGCATTGGAAGGCCAGGAGGATTTTACGCGGATACAGAGCTGAGATGTCAAGTATGGCATATTTGTGATGAGACAGGAGCTCAGCAAAGCTTCCTATGTACCAATGGCACTGTTTACTCTCAAGACAAGCGCGTTTGCGATTGGTGGTACAACGTAAACTGCGATCCAGACGAGGTCAACAAAAACTACCTGCAAAATTATGACTTGTACAAAGGTGCACCCCCATCAGGAGAGAACCAGGAAGAAGAAAATAATCGCTCCAATAGGAACAATGAAAATAGAAGTCGTCCAAGTGAAAAGAATGACTTTGATTATGAACCTACTCCAAAGTCGTACAACAAAGATCCATTCAGCCAGTTCCCATCATCAAGAAAGAGTGTGGAGCACCCACAAAAGCCCAGATTCAATGAGAACAATGTGCAGCAGTACAAGTCAACGCCCTCTTACAATGAACCCTCTCCGGGACGTGACGCTGACGAGTTTTCAACTCCAAGACGGCAACCTTCCTCACCACAGCCGAGACCAACAACTACTACTTACAGGCCTCCGTCCACATACGCCACACCTCCACCACCAGCAGCACTTCAAGGTAGCTCTTTCCCACCTCAGGCTTCTCAGTCGCAGCAACAGCAACGCATTCAAACTACTCCTAGGCCACAACAGAAGCAATCTCAGCAACAACAATCATCGAGTCCTCCAAGGTCCCAACCTCAAATCAAAACGAGCACTGCCAACGGAAAACGAATTGTTGAGATTCGAGTGCCCATAAGTCAGATTCCCCCAGAGATTTTGGCGAAGTATGGAAAGCGTATTCCAGAGAATATTTTGAAAGAAATTTTCTTGAACTTCACGCGTGGCAAGCAACAAGAGCTTCAGAAAGAAGCCATTCAGAACACAAAACCTAGTAATCCAACTGGAGCAGGAAACAGCCGCAGCCCACCTCCAAACGTGCCTATCCCACAAAACAACAGACCCGGAAATCCACCACATCCTCCATCCCACTCCCAACAATCTTCCAAGAAGCCTGTTGACTACAATACGAACGCTATAAATGAGAAAAAGCCAGTCTCGAAACCTCCTCCACCACCTCCCCCAGCAGAACCTCAGCACAAGTTCAGACATAGCACACCTCGAAAGGTTGATGGAGTCAAGTTTGCCACTCCAACACGAGAGCAATTGGCCGAGTACGATGATGAAAGACAACAAGTTGGAGAAAGTCAGAATCCCATTTATTCTCTTCAGAACCTTTTCAGCCAACAACAATCCCGTACCTCTGGAAGATCTAAAGCCCCTCCTGCAAATGATTATGCAAGAACTAAGGAGTCATTCGACTATGACCCATCAACTCCAAAGTTCAACCCAACGACCCCAGAACCAGTTCAAGAGTACACTCGGTCCCAGCCACGTCGTCGCACACAAGCCCCGAGAACCAACCCAACTTCTGAGCGCACTTACTACACGCCAACGACTGAAAGGACTTACTACTCTCCAACAACTGAGCGTTCCTACCATACAGCAAGAACAACTTCAGAACCAGAACTTATCACTGATCGTTATGTTCCTGTATCCACTCCAGGAGAAAAAAGAATGGCTGAGCTGAAAAGGATACTATTGGTTGCCCAACAAGGAATCAAGGTCCTTCCTCCCATTCCGTTCCTTTCTAGCGAAGCTGCTCCCATTGAGCTTCCAACTGCCAGGCGAGTCCCACCTTCACTTCCAGCCAGCCAACGTCCCAAGCAGTATCGCACAACTACCGCCATTCCTGACTTTAGCAAAATTCCACCTCCACCTAAGGTTGCCATTCCCGAGGACTATTATGTACAAAATGAAAGGTTCCAAGAAGCTGAAAGTCGGTACCCAAGACCCAGTGCACCCCCTGCATACGTAGAGCCCCAGTTTTCTCCCCGTCAGAACACTCGCCCACCTACAACGACACCAACTCCAACTACCACAAGAGCTCCAACTACAACAACTCGTCGTACATTTCCTCCTAACCTATCCTTCGAAGAACCATCAGAGTTCAGAAGAGCAAAGCCATCGAAGTCACAACCAGCAAAGAAAAAAGCCCTTCCTCCTCCAGAGAGGAAAAAGCAAGACGACTACTCCGACTACGATGATAGTCCACAAGAGCGATTCAACACTGAGGAGCTAGAACTTCTCCGTCTCGCCCAAGAGTACATTGACTTGACAGGTCAAGATTTTGGAGTGAGACAGTCTCCTAGAAGCGCTTAGTTAGCTAAGTATAGTAAGGAAAAAATAGTCGTTAGTTCTTATATTGCTGTCAATATTTTCCAGTTGTTTATGAGATTCACTATTTTTTACTAGACAAGTGACTGAGAAGTTTTAGTTTTGTAATACGTTTTTTATACCAGTTGGTTTCAATAAACAAAATAAAGATATAAAACACTGAAATGTTAAGAACTGCTACCACTTTAATTTCGTTTTGCATTCATAGCAGACATCGTTTGGAGCAAAATAAATAAAATAAAATATACATATTCTAACGGCTATATTTTTCGGTTTAAAGAACGAAAGATCTTGACATCAACAATCATGTCAGTAATAATAATTATTACAAGATTGTACTTACTGATAAAACGCACAACAGCACCAAAGCAGAAAACGTCAATGCATGGACTGCATCCCAGAAACACGGATTTGAAACTATTTCACTTTTAATAGCTGGACTTGGAATAGTATGCGTGTATTGGTTAAACTTAATTTTGCGAGCTTAAACGGATATTAATGACGATCATTGGAATTATTAATTATGCTGGGGCATTTCAGGAATCAAAGATGTGAAAAAAGTTGTGAGGAAAGTCCATGTCACATCTCTGTAATATGCAAATCGATGCTGTCCAGCTGCAGCTGCAACATTGTTTTCAGCAGCGGCTCCAACTCTTCCGGGGTCTTCTCGGCTTGCAGGAACATTTGGATTGACAGGGTTTTCTGGATTTTCCTCCACATTCATCCTTTCCTCATTAGCAGCGTTTGGTGCAGCATCGTTCCTGCATTACCATAAACAGAAAATCGTGAGAATAAATTGAAATAGCTGGGCGACCTGTCATAAACTATAGGTCACATACCTGTTAGGTACCCCTGGAGCTGGATTTACTGGATTGTTGTTGTTGTTATTGTTATTATTACCCTGTCGGTCGTTCACCTCAGCATTGTGAGCATCTTGAATTTGAAATGGTCGTCTCTGGAAGCTGTTACAATGTAAACGAATAATTTTCCCCATAAGAACTGAGTTACAGTATTATTACCTCACATAGTCAGCCGTTGCTACTTACATGGCAATCGCAATCGTAAATATCACAACGAGAAGGAACCGGGTGAAAGTAGAGTAAAAGTAGACCACACTGAGAATAAGTAAGAAACGGCTCAATGTGTACGCCCAGTCTAACAGATCTCTTTGATTTTCTTCGTCATCGTTTCCCGCGGCTGGTGCCCCAATCAATCCACCCAATCCGCCAAAATTAGCACCAACACCAGCAGCTGGCAATTAAAAAATTCGAACTGTTGCCTTTAAACTGTTTACAGCAGCATTAATTGCACCTGTCTAGGATGCTTCATTCCATACCTGGTCTGACGCGATCATTCTGTGGTACCAAATTTGGTGCAGGTTGCGGAGGTGGTGGATTGTTGAGCGGACCATTTACATTATGAAAAGCAGGAACATTTCCCGGCACACCCCCGTTCATAGAAAAACTCGGATCCCTGATGCCATATGCCATATTCCAGTGTCGCATATAAGCCGACATCTGTTCCACGTAGAGTTGATGCAATGCATAAAACTCAGGTGGTAGCGGAACTCCATTACTATTGTATGAGTAACCGCCAGATCCCCCATTTCCGCCCAGCCTTGGATCCGTCATCATGGGATTTGGTATTGAAGAGGAGTACGCCGATTGGGATCCGTCGTTCTGACTTTCGGGTCTATTATGGGTGAATAAGTTATACTCAGATAAAAATTTCACGAATTGTTACAAGAAAGTTTCAATATATATACTTCTGCTGGGCTAGGTTTACCTGGAATTTCTCTGACTAGCACTGACGTATGACTTCGAAGTACAAGCTAAATGAATCGTGTATGGTCCAGAATGCTGATAACTTTGTGTGCTCGAGAAAGTACTAGACGCCCCATTCAAACCAAACACATCCGTTAGCAGTTGCACATCGTCCAATAAATGACCTGCATATATCAATCGTTGGTCTGCAATATCCTGCAAGATAACCACAAAAGTAAACAATTTATTCATTACTAGCTCCCATCACATTGGAGATAGATAAGATAACACTTTCAAAGGCTTTCAAGGCGATGACATCCCTGCATCCGACCATTTCGATTGCGACGCACTTACTAATACGAAAAACTTTATTACTTACAGGATGAAAGGAGTACAAAGTCCGTATCTTCTCTTTCACTTGTCGCACGGAAGTAGATTTGGGATCACATGTAAATTCAACATCCTCACAAGACGGATGACTCGCCGACTTCACCCTGACAAGGACCTCGGAGTCTGGAAAGCTTGTTCATGTTGTCGGCTCAAGTCGTCGCAGTCACGGTACAAAACTATTGAAAGCAATCAGCCAATGATTAGCTGCAGGGGATAACAACCATACACTCAACTCAGCACAAATCATCAACACCGACTGCTCAATCTCCTTTAAAATTTCAATACTGTCACGAAACCTCGGGAGGTTGTCCTACCTCACTTGAATACACTTGTATATAGACTCTCAATCAAATTGATACACGTAGTATTCTCAAGGCTAAATAACTCCTACAAACCCAATTAAAAACGTGTGGGCATTTTGCTCATGACTAGGTATCAAGTCTGCTTTCACATCACCACCGCCACCGCTAATACGAAGACTCGCCCAGTCAATGAGTTAAACTGCCTAATTGTCTCAATTGACTACAGCTTTACCTCAAATCAAGCAAGCAATCCACGCCATTCCTTCCAAAATAATTATTTTTAATACTAAACTTACCATAAAACAAAAAACTTTAACGTGGACGGGTCACTCCGTAGGAAGTATACTACGAAAAGACAAGCTGGCTACTTCAACTTCAGCTGACGATGAATTTAGTCTGTCCAAAACAATAATATTATGGTATACACAAGGAAAAAACCTACACTTTCAACTATCTTCATACGCTTTACAAAAAGAAAAAAAGAATGTCAATTTATCAAAGTAGCTTGGAGGATTACTAAATACAAAATAATTTATAAAAACTGTAATTACTTCCATAATAATTAACAACTAATTCCATAAAATAATTATCTTATTTTCTAGACCAAGTATCAATCATCTGACCATTGTCATCACTCTGAAAAAAAGACCGTCAGACAAACCAGCTGTTCTATCACACCACCTGCGCCTCTTTCTCGTTCTGTCTGGGTGTGTTTTTTTGATTCGAGTTTTTTCCAAACACAAAACAGGGCAAACCTGATCTCCGCTGTTTGGCTATACTCGAATGTACACATCGTATTACACGTAGATTTATTTCTCTAAACTCAACTTGAAACAAGTAGCAACGCTCCTCATGTGATTCTCATCTTTGTTCACTTTTTTCTCACTCCAAACTAGTTCCTAAAGTCGTGAGATGGATGGCGTCACTGAGAACCATTTTTTTTCTCTGGCGGGCTGGTTTTATCCTAGGATGTACGCAAACCTTACGTTTAAAAACATTTTGTTTTAAATAATTTCTTGCTAATTTGAAATAAACTTGGTTTAAATGGGAGAATAGTAAAAGGATTTGAATTTGTTAATTTCTGGTAAAATGAAAGTTTTCGTTGATACGCAGGTTGTGGAGTTAGTGAATGGCCCTCTAGGACTTACCTTTGTACTTGGTCTTCCCGCCTGCTTGTAAAATAAACATTTTTAGTGTTGCAAAGCGAGAAAAAAAGCTTTTTTTAACCCTTTCTTGTTTAGTACACATGAGGAGAATGGGAAGATACTTGCTTTGCAAGCACATTGAATTGAAGTTGGCCAGCGGCTCGTGAGATTGTTGAATGGAACTGCTTGTTTCGCTGTATGGAAAGGGGTTGGTTAGACGTGTAGTCATTGTTGCCTCCTGCTGTTTTTCAAGTCACAGCTTATCTGGTCTATTTTAATTTCCGTATTGACGATAAGATAAGACAGTGATAAGTTTTTCGAGAGAAAATGACCTAGTGTAATAGTTTGTCTGGGTTTTCAAAGGAGGTGTTTTTAAAGTTATTCTGGTTCTGAAAGGATTTGGAGGGAAAAGACCAAGAAGAGGTGGAGTTTATTGTTGGGAGGCAGTCCGGATCAAAAGAACAACATAACAAAAGGGTGAGTTGGCCAGGATAAGAAAAAAAAGGTGATGGTGGATATTGTTTACATTTTGAGAGGGTCTTCTTTCCTTGTTCATTGAGGAAAGACTGGGAAGATTTTTTAGAAGACCTTTGTTGATCAGATCAAGGTGCAGTGCAGTCCACTTTCAGGGCTGGCTATGTGCAGAGTGCAAGGGCGACGAGAAAGATTTAAAGTGAAAAGAAATTGGTTTTTTAAGGTGGATATAGTAGTTACTGCTGCTGGGTAGGAAGGAATTAAATTTCAAGCAGTTAAAAGTGCAGGCTTGATTGGTGGTAGATTGTCAGTGACAGTTGTATTAAATTTTTTTCGTTTGTGTGCTGATAGCTTGGCCGTGAGCGGTCTTAGGAGGAACCGTCAAGATGGAGATGGAGGTGACAACAATAACACAGCCCACTGAAATAACTATTTCAGAAGGTGTCACTGTGGCGGATGGGGAGGTGATAATCATTCCGTCTGAAATGCAAAACAATTACTTAGTGGACGATTCGTACGAAAGATTCCAAGAGTTATGTGCTGATCTGAATTTGGATGCGGTAACAAAAGATACTGTCTGGAGAACTTTTGTTGATATCAAGCAGAAATTTACTTTGGAGGTATGCATGATGTACTAATTCTTTGCTGCTTGGACGAATAATGGCAGGGCCTGACGCAAATTGCTAGCATCGGTTTGATGTTGACGCACATTAACTAATTCTGCTTACATATACTTTAGGGTGACCCTGCTCATTGGCTATGTTGCGGCATTTACGTGGCTTGTCGGCAGGCATGCATTCCTTCGGTCGGGTCACCGTCAACCTTCCATGGGAATTATGTCAACTTGACCCGTCTGCTTCGCACATCAAGACTCAGTCTAGTAGACTTTTTTGACAAGAGCCGGAAGTGGGCGGACATGACTGACTTGAACCAAGAATTTCGTAGCAAGATTGAACGACTGGAGAGAAACTTTGCGGTTACAACAGTTATCTTCAAGAAGTTTGAGCCTATTTTCAGTGGAATTTTCAAAGATTTTTCTCGGCTGGAATTGGACGAGTACCGAGCAAACAGGAAGAAGTAAGCTAACATATTTGTCGATCACAGGATGATTTTGAGAAGACAGATTCCTTACTGTTCATGTTGTTTACAGATTGAGTCCAAGATCGGCCGCAGATTTATTTGAATTTTGTTGGACACTGTTCCTGTGCGTCAAAAGCTCCCTACGTATAAGCGATGATTTAGTGAATTCATATCATCTTCTTTTGGCCTGTACGGATTTAGTGTTTTTCAATGTAGCCCATGCAAATCGCAAAAATTTACTCACTCCAAAGTTTCAAGGTATTAGAAACACTTTACCCCTGATTCCTAAATCCTCTGATATGAGTTAAATTTCATATTTTAATTTTTACTATAGAATATGCTGATATGGCTGGGATACCTGATTTTCGCATAATTGGGTCTGACCCAGCATGTATCATTAATGCTCTCTGTGACCTGTACGACGGCGTGTCAGTAGAAGCGAAAACCATAAAGGAATACTGGCTGAAGCCTAAAATCAGAAATATGATGGAACAAGGCGTAAGTAATCTTTCCGATGTTTCATGTTCGAAAAAGAAATTGAGTAAGAAGTTTAGCTTCAGTATTTTTAGTTCTTTTATTTAACTACTGTGTATTGGTGATTATTGTTTATAGTTGCTGAGAGGAGATTCAGACACGTTGACTGGCCTTATCGATGAAGACGCTTTTGAGAACAACTCAAAACGACTGGAGAAGGAATATGAGGAATATGTTTTGACCGAAGGAGATTTTGACGAACGAATGTACCTTTCCGCTGAGCGTCAGGCGGATTTTGGAATGGACACGCAAGACGATTTCCTGAGAACTTTTGATAAGCAAGCTCTTTTTAAGACGTGCCCTCCGCTGAACGAACTGAGACACATAATGCCTGCTACACCTCTCACCGGTAAGAAATATTTAGGGGAGAAGGAAGATCTAACTACATCCCCAGTTAGCTCAGCAACACAAACGGTTAGCCGTCTACAAGCTCTTTTAAGCGGACGTAAAGCAGAAGCTAGTGAAGCACTGCGAGCGATAATCGCGCAATTTCCAAAGGATCCATTGCCAGCCATGGAGGAGCGACTAAACAACTTGTCAGAGAAATTCCGCAACACCTTTGCGCAAACAAAAGGGGAGAAGCAACCTGGAATGCATACGGAATTCGCACACTATCGAGCTCAACTAGCTCAGACCCTCTACTATCGGCTCCTGGAAAGTATCCTTGCAGCGGAAAACAAACAAAGAGCTGACAAATCTGAATTGGCGGTATGTGCCAATGCAATCGTCAATTGTGTATCATGCATGTATATGTATAATCAATGGTCCAACTGTTCCTCATTTTAGGGTGTCATGATGGATGAATCGTTTCAAACGAGCCTTTTTGCATGTGCCTTGGAAATCGTTCTCTTCTCATTCAGTTCTCCCAAAAGATTCCCCTGGATTTTGCTCGTGTTTGACTTGCCTGGATACTCTTTTTTTAAAGTGATTGAAGTGGTTGTCAGAGCGGAAGAGAATTTGAGTCGAGATGTGGTGAAACATCTGAGTCAGGTTGAAGAGACAGTTCTTGAAGAATTAGCATGGGCAGAGGATAGTCCACTGTGGACTGCATTGGGCCAAAGAACCGAACCTATTCCATCATGCGAAGAAGTTTTTTTGCCTTCCCAAATGGAAAAAACCGCTGAAGCGCAGAACCCAGAAAATCAACCGAAACGTTATGCCGTCATTAAGAGTAAGATTTCTGGATTTATGCTAGTAGTGAATTTTTATATTGACTTCCTAACCGTCTATATTCTACCCTGTCTAGCTCCCCAAGGTGAAAAGTGTGTGCCGGTAGCCGTTGGCGGTTCCAACCAATCTACTTTAATCATTCAAGACAAGAACAGTTCCCAAATTTTGGGTGTTGTTCTTCCCTCAAAACATGGCGACAAGCCGAAGCGCGGCAGTTCCACGGCTTTGTTTTTCCGGAAATTCTATCACTTGGCATTCGTTCGCTTACAAGATCTTTGTAAGAACCTTCAAATCGAAGAAGACGTTCTACGGAAGATTTGGACCTGCTTGCAACAGTCTATTGTCAACTACGTAACGGATCTCATGAAAGGTCGTCACTTAGACCAAATCATTATGTGTTGTGTTTACGTCGTGTCAAAGGTATGTATTATGATGATGAAACGATTTTCTGTACTGTAGGTGCTTGATGTCTTTCTAAGTCTGTAAATTTCTCTTTTTGTGAATAGGTACTTGGAAAAAGTTACGAGAAAACGTTCACAGAAATTATGCGGTGCTACAGACTACAACCTCAGTCCGATTCCCGTGTTTATCGTCAAGTAAATCTCGGACGGGAACTTAAGGGCGATCTCATTAAATTTTACAACACCATTTTCATAACGTGTACGAAGGATTACGTTGCCAAGTTCTCCCCAAATAGAACAGAGGAAGGGGAAGTTCCATTATCTCCCGTTCCACATTTGAAGGCAACTCCAATGTCACCTTGCCGAAAATTAGCTACAAAGCATCAAGTGTTCCTACGACCTCTCAAGAGTGTAAAATCTCCCTCTCCTACAAAACAACTCCGGTACAGCTTTGCTAAAAGCCCAAGTACCAATTTACGTGCAATAAATACAATGGTCCAGTCAGCAGAAAAGTAAGTTATAAATTAGGAATGCTTTAATCCGTCGTTGCCTCGAATTTTACCAAGTGGAAATCTTCATTGTGTACATAATTTTCTTTGTTTCGCAGACCAAAAATCGCTAAACGGATACTGGTTGGAGATGAAACCGAAACAGGTATGGAATCTGTTGTTCCTAGCAAATTTGTGAAACGGCTTCACGAGTTTATCGATGACAGACAAACAATGGAGTAGTGGGAGATGAACAAGTTCAAGACCAGAGGTGAATGCGTTGAGTTAAAATCGGTAAATTAGATTTAATAAGGATTTTAATAAGGTGTTACTTGTGTTAGACTAGATGGTCGGTTACGTAATTAAAATTTTATGTATTCATATATCTGTATTGTATCGAGTTCTCAAATTTACGTTTACATATTTTCTCTTATGTACGATGAAGGAGCGGATGCTAGAAATGAATGTAATATGACCCAAATCAGAGAATGCAGAAGTAAATGTTCCTTTTACACAAAGTAAAACCTAGTTTCTTCTTAGAGCAATTTACTCGTCTTTTAAAAAAAAAATTACAAATTTTAGAAATATGGATTTAGGTATTATGTTCACTCATTCGTAATTCATAAATTGTGCATACTAAAAAAATCGTATTTAATAGTTTGATGATCCAATATTAGCGACTAATCTTACTTTATTCTTCCTCGTCATCATCCATTTCTTCGTCCTCATCAGAAGGAGCAACAACTGAATCCTCTTCTGCCTCACTAGCTTCGTGCGAACTTACTGCTACCGAATTATCACCAGGCCTTTCCTCCTCATCGTTCTCTCCGGATCCCAATTCGTCTGTTGCTGTATCACCATCTTCTTGCTCCATACTCTCGGTTCGTTGACCCTCTTCACCTTCACCTTGTCCATTTTCCGCTTCTTCATCATCAGACGATTCGTCGGCGACGACTGGTGCCCTTTCGTCCCTTCGTTTCGCTGCACGGTCAGCCTCAAGTAAAGCCACGCACTTTTCGTGGTGATCGTTTAATTCTTTCTCCCAGTCATCAATTTTAGTCTATAGAGTAACCAATAAAAGTTTACCAGTCAAATTATCAATATCACCATTCATTCGGGGAAAATTAAAAAAAAATAGCGAACCTTCAATTCAGTTTTGTTCATCTTCCTGAAAGTATTCAGCAGATCCATGAATGAATCCCACACAATTGGATCGCCAAGCTTGTCCGCATATATATTGATGTTGTCCTTCATGATTTTCAGAGTCTTCTCGTTCTGTTGGATTTGATTCAAGGCATAGATGGTATCCTGGCAAGTACGGACAGATGCAGGAGTTTTGAATCTTCCAACTATTCTTTCCACCAGTCCACCTAATTGCTTCTCCTTTTTAATTTTCGTAAGGAGAACCCTAAAATGCCATAAACATTTAAATATTATTATTTAGGTGACTACATAACACATTAGAAGAATGCATTTCTCAGCGCATGACGTACTTCAAAATAATTTGGAAGTTAGTTTGAGGAATATCTTCACGCGTAGAAAGCCTGGAAATAACATCTGGAATACAATTTTGCAAGACGTTGTCCTTCTCAGCGATTTGATTGATGAAGTCTTTGGCCATTTCTAAAGAAAAGGGGAAAATGTATTTAGACACTGCACTATAACTTGAGCATTTAATAAGATTATTTGTTGAAATTGTGCACCTCTAAGTTCAAATGATTCGTCACATAAACAGGCAGCAGTGTCCGGAAACTGCTCTCGAACCTTGAGGAGATCAGAAAGGGCAAGGTACCCGATGTAGTCCATACACGCTTTTCTAACATTTGCATCCCGACTTGTCAACCTGTAATTTCAACATAGTCATTCAGATACAGTTGAGTACAATCAACAATGATACGTCCCAGTGTGATTCCTACCCAGTTGAAAGAACATCATTCATTTTCTCCATTTGATTAGGGAACTTCACAGTCAGCCGAATGGATGCTCGCAATATCTCGACCTTCACTGCAAAAGGTTGGTCGTCTTTCCACAATTCAGTTAAGGTCTGTGTACAAAGAAAAAAATTAAATAGCTTACTGGTAATAAAAGGGAAACCTTGAATACTATATACTAATAGTTCGTTTACGGTAACTCACCGGAAGACTTGCCACTACCGAGTTTTCACAGACAAGCATCAGCTTTGCTAGAGCCTGGACACACGCTACCTTCAAATTTACGGACTTAATGGCATCAAATCCTTGACCCTGACATAAGTAAAGCACGTGAACTCTAAACTGCCGGAAAAATCCAGTATCGAGAAGTTTGGCAACGTAAGATTTAATCTGGTCTTGTTCCGCATCAAATCCAATATGACCCATGACAAGATCCATTTCCGCCTGGGCAGCATCCTGATTCGACATATTCATCGCAGAACTGTTGGTTATGTTATTAGTACTCATGCGGGAGGTTCTCTGTCTGTTCTTGGCTTTATTTTTCTTTTCAATTTTCTCCTTGTTCGCCTTTCGTTCTTTTATTTCCTTTGCGACGATTTGTTCATAGAAAGTTATGTGTGCGCCAAGGAGTGCTTTTCCAAAGCACATATAGCGAAACAAACTTCTTTCTGTGTTTCTGAACGTGGACGCCTCTTCGGTTTCAGAGTTTTCTGTACCAAAAACTAGTCCATGAACACGTGGCAAAAATCTTTTGATAACATCTGTTGGCTCAGTGCACATCCGGTATACAATTTGAGTCGATAATTCAACAACTCTTGGATACATCGCATCCATCTTTTCATGGCCTTCACATTTCAGTCCATACTCAATCAAGTCGATGATCTTCACGAACAAATCATGGGTTGGAGGGAATAGGATGACTTCTCCGGACCGTTTGTGTGCATGAGCTGACTTTCCCTTCTTCGTCTTAGCAGCGTCCCCTTCTTCAACGTCTTTATCATTTCGGCATCCTAACAAAATCGCTTGAAGTGTAACTTTGGCCAGCTCATAATCCTCGATTGCTCTGGCTCCCAAGCCTACTTCAATTAACTGGTTCAAATTTGTCGTGATTATTCTCTTCTCTATTTGTCCGATAATTCCCAATAGATATGCCGCACTGCATGATGCTTTCGGATTCCAGTCTCCAGCCGACAGGGAGAAAGCGTCCCACATGATTTTTATAGACTCATCATTTAATGATTCTGTCGTGTACAACTGACCAATGATGCTTCCCAAGCTTTCAACCAAGTTCTCCGATAACTGCTCCACAAGAGCCAATAGCTTCTTGACAACTCTGTGTGGTCCAAAGTTGTCCCTTCCGATGAATATAAACTTGAAAGGTTCCACAAAATCCTTCAACTCCTCCTCGGTCAGTTGAGCAAGAGCGTTGATTATCGATACAGTCACAGATTTGGGTGGAGAATAGCCAGCTTCACAAATTGCAGCGAAAAATAAGACAGCTTCCTTCTTGTCGACAGTTGTTCCCAACTCTAACAACTTTCGCAAACTTGGCTGGCATTTCTCAAGTTCATCTTTCATCTTCAAATTGCACTGAATGTATTTCAGGAACTCACGACAGTCCAAAATCCTTTTAGGTGCTATGTAGTTTACTTCGTCCAATTCCAAATCATCTATGCTCTCAGGAAATATATCGGAATACGAGGTTTTGAAAAACCGTAAATACAACTGCTCTTCTTCGTCTTCATCGTCATCGCCTTTCTTCAGGGTAGCCATTATTTGCTCCCATTGATTCGGCCATTTCACTGTACACATAAACATCGTTTCACAAGCTTCCCAGTACCGCTTCTCTTTCAAGTGCTCTTCCAGATCTTTCATTGCAGTGGCAGCATCAGTCATTCCGTTCTTTATTTCTGGAGTCACATAAAAACCTTCCTCCTTACGATGATGAATAAATTCTTTGATAACGAAATACACGCCTTTCGCCGGCTCTGCCTCGTAGTCTTGCAAAATTTGATTGACAATTACGTTCAGCTTTTCTTTTCGTTTACGATGGTACTCTTCCGTTGGTTGGACAATGTGTGGATGCTGCTTCACAATGTCGATGACTAATTGCGCAGCAGCTTTGCGAGGAAGATTATTCTTGTCGAGAAGTCGCTTACGAACGCACTTCATAATTCTCATGGTCTCGACTGGATATAAACTTCTACTTTGCACAATTTGTGTAAGCATTTGCACTGACTTCGTTCTGACGACGGCAGCTTGATCTTGAGTATGCAAGAGGAGAATCTCATCAAAAATTTTCTTTCTCATTTCCATCCAGTTCTTGAAATTGGGACGCTCATCTCTCAGTTCCTCTTCGGTGTCTGGAACTTCATCGTCTTCCTTCATTTTGTTCCAAATGTACTTCATGAGTTCATGTCCGACAATGACCACGGCGTTCCGGACCTGAACTGACTCGGCTTCCAGAAACTGAATGACAACGGCCAGTGAATGCAAAAATCCTTTGGGATGAAGTGCAGCGAGTTGAGTGAGAAACGCATGGAATCCTTTTTCTGCACTTGTGTCTTTATCCAGCCGGGATGAATACGTGTCTAAAGCTTCAGTAAGCGTTCGTAGAACCATGTTTTGCGCTTGGTCAGCGGACACTTTACAAATCATTCGGGCGATTCCCTCTGCAATAATGCCGGCAGTTTCTTCACTTCCTTTCAAAAGTGGAATCAATCTGTTCAGAATTCCTTTCTCTTCATTGTACTTGGCAGCGAGTATTCCAAGAATGTCAAACATTTCTTCGCTCTCCGGATCTGACTGACGTAATTTCTTGCTCTTGTTTTTAATTGTATTACAAAAAGCCAGAGTTATGCAGCGCATAAAGTTGTACTCGTTGTCACTGTTTGCATCCCAGATCTCATCGAACGGAGGAGACATCAGCCTCAACACTTCAGAGACAATTCGAGGACGCCATAATAGCCAAAACTGGTACTTGGAATCCTCGGCTTCTGCGACCGGTGCCCGTTTCCGTCCACGACCCCGCCCTCCTCCAAAATGCTGTTGGGCCATTATCGACATGTTGCTCGATTCACTCGCCATCGCCCGTTCAATTTCTACGAACGATTTATTTATTAAGAAGAACAAAACAGCCATGTACTGCCTGTACGTGGCTTTAGTTTGACGGTCAATGCTAGCCAGTGTTGGAGCATTCCCTTTCAAAGAACTGAGACCATTGTAGACCCGTACCAACGCAGTGTGGATAACTTTGACTCCCTCACAGAGCACATCGGGGGAGCAGACGAACTCATTTTCGGTCTTGAACGTATTTGACAGTGTTCCAATATTCTCCAATAAGTTCTTCAAGCCTTCACTTTCAATGTCGTCGGCGATGTCAACCAGGATACGTTCAGAAACATCAATGGTTGGTACTGCTATTCCAGTCAAGTTCAGCCCTTCCCCTCGGAGGAAATTTTTTACCTCCTGTTCCTCCATGACTTATGTATCCTGTTAGATTAAAACAAAATACGAAACCGTATTTATATCATTTTAGCGATATCAACAAAGCCATCATCATCTTAATGATCATCATCATATTATCAATGAATTAAACACAGTTTCTCAAGTCATGACATACCTCAAGTTTCCCCGTCGTCCAGATCTTTAATGCACTAAGTAAACACTCTACAACTTAACTTAACATGTAACAATACGACGACTACTTTTTACTTTTTCACAGTTTAAATCACTTATCATTCCAGTCCAAAAAATTTTGAAAACCTATCCAGTTAAGAAGTAAAACCTCCACACAAGATAAGTGAAGGATTACTGGACAAAAAATTCTCCACAGCCGAAACACAACACATGAGTCTTTATGATTTTCAACTTGAGATTCAGCAACAGACAAAAGACAAAAATTTTGCTGTTGATTTGTTTTTTCATGTGTACAAACAAGCACAGCACAAGAACTACTCTTGTTCCCGCACAAACTCTAACCCCCTTCTCAGAATGCCCCAGAAAACTCGAACATGGAAAAGGGTTGTTTTTTCTTTCGGTTCTGTTCAAGATAAAGTCATATGATTTTTTATGAGGTCTCATACGATCATATGGTTTCGCTGTTAAAGTCACATGCTTTAATGTAAACGACAAGTTTAATGTACGTTTAGCTTTTGGAACACTTTGGGATGTCGTTAACTCATGAGGTTTCCTCCGGGGTGAATTATCATGCGGATAACAAGACTAAGATTCTTCCTACCAGTGCTAGTTCCCTGGAATTGTTAACTAAAATGGCAGTGCAATACTCCGCCTACTGCCAAACCGATTTGTCCTGTCAGGTAAGATCAAACAGTTTATAATTTATGTGCATTGTGTAGATAGATTACTTGAGGTAGTTTAATTTCTTTGAATTTCAGATATCTAAACTGGAGGAGTACTTGCAGGAAAGCATTGCTAAATTGGAGGAGCAGCAAAGTTTATTTGAAATAGTGAGTTAGGTTGTCCCATCTTAGCTTCATTCTTGATCTTCTTAGTTTATGTCATGTTGACTTTAATGGAATTTATTAACCGTGATAAATTTGCTTGATTGATTCTACAGAAAGACATTGAAACTCGGGAGTGGACGAAAGTAATTGTTCCACAACTAGTCAAGCAAGCTCAATCGATGTCATCTACTCTAAACAAACGAATGGACTCGCTAAATGAGCTTATCGTGTCAATTAAAATTGTTCTTGATTTGTTAGACAAGCAGTTATCACTAGCAGAACAAAAACTTGGTCTTTATCCATCACCAAGCTCGTTCAGATCAGTGTTTAAGTACTTCGTAAGTTTTCACTTAAATGTGGTTTAAAAAAAGGCATACAATATCAATTTCTGCCATTCATACTTTTAATTAGATAAAATCAGAGCAACCAACGTCCCAATCTTCATCCGAATCTTCGGAAGTGGTAGCATGGGAAAACGTAAAAGAGCAACTTTTATGTGAAGACCCACTTCATTTAGGAACATATCTGCGCAACGCTTAGGGACCCGTTAACGTCCGCTCACAATTAGCCCCCCATAGAAGACTGCTCAACAAATTCTTTCGCAAAAATCAAGCGTGTTCAAGCATTCCGATCAAAATACGTATGCGATAAAAATGTTCAAATAAAATTCTCAGGAAGGAATTGATCAAATAATCCTTGTCTTGTTTTCGAAATCGCAGAATTTATTTGTACGTCCTGTTAATCAGTAGCATAAAAAGTTGTATTGTTTAAACGATGTCGTTGCGTGTCTAATTCTTTTCAACTTCGAAATTGTAAAATAAAAAAAATCACTCTAATAAAATATTGAAAATAGATTGCGTCCAAAAAATACTGACAGATAACGAAGGGTCAACGTTAACTAAACATTCATTTTCAAAAAATACTGAAATATCGCCAAAACTGATAACTAAATAAAAAACTATTCTATTCATAAACTTTGCATAAAACTTAATACATGATTTCTTCTTCGATTCAGGTAAAAGTAACAATTCGTTAAAAATTACTAAATAAAATAAACGTTCAAGAGTTGGCACGTCGTTTCGCTGTCTGCAGTAATGATTCTAGTTCTTCCTATGATGGGGAGAAAACAAACACAATCATTATTAATACCTACTTCTACTTACTTACATTTTTACGGTTATTAATATAAAAATGTGCATCTTTCATAATCACATACCTGAGTTTCTTCACACATAATAGAACACTTCTTGATTTGGGCTTTGTGACGAGATAGGTGCTGAATTGCATGAGGCAAGCAAGTAACGAAATCTGTGCGATCATTGCGAACCAGAGACATGTGCAAAATGTAGTTGCAAAAGTAGCACTGTTCAACTTCCTCTTCTGTAATTGACTTTTTCTTCTTAGGTGCTCCTTTTCCAGACCCGTTCTTGTTTGGCTTTCCTCCTTGACTAACACCCAAGGATATTATCTTTTTACGAAGGGCGAGCTCCTCCAAAATAACTTTTTCTGCGAGTGGGGCAGCCTGAGAAAGTACAAAATGAAATCAGCTTACATAGTTCCATGATGTTCAATGAGTAGAAATACATATATATTTGACGTAGAACAGTGTTTGCCTTTGCTTACCATTTTAATGACTGATGTTGGAACTCGGTTATCACGGATTATACTAAGGAGTAATTTTTCAATTGGGAAAACTGGAGGCTCTTTGCTATCCCGAATATCCTATGGAACATCATGGATTGCGAGTTAGCAAAAAAGTCGTAATCATGATAATTATAGCGCAATAGTAATGGCTAGGTACCTTAAACAAATCCATGCAAGTTTTGAGCCATATTGGTGGAGCAAAACAAACACTTTCGGAAACAAGGTAGCCGGCACAAATGGCAGATGTATATGACTTAGGGAAAACGACCAAGAACTCGCCTGGGTTTTGTACAGCTCGAACTAAAGGAACATCGTTTTCGACCAGAAGCTCAGGAGGCACCTAGTTAAATTAGCAAGAGTAAATGTGTTAATAAACCTTTTTCAAGTAACTCGGCAATGTAAAGACAGTTGGTGTAAATTACTCTTACCATTGCAGAATCGGAAGGCAACCATAATTTTTTATTCTTGACCTGCAAAGGCATCAATTTCATCAGAGCTTTCCGCAGTACTTGCTCATGATTTGCTGCCAC